>JAVJHY010529252.1:0-18850 GCA_035593235.1 Phascolosoma agassizii | reverse complement strand
TCATTTGGGGACATAAATGATCTTGCCCATATCCTTACCGGCATTGACCGCCTCCCCACGCAAATACCGGCGATCGAATATCCCGGACACCGTTGCGGCTTGACCTACCCCACTATGATTTATCTCAAACATGGGGACAATGTGGCTGATGCTTTCAGCAGATGTTTCTTTCCATCTACTTTCAGGAAAGGGATTCATCCAAACAATCCGATTGGTCTTCTTGAGAACTCGCAAGATGAAGGTTTTGGTCGCATCTATGCGGTTTGGATTAAAAGTCCCTCGGGAAGCACCTCCATCACTTATAATCAAAACCGCGCAATTATCCTGTTTAATCTCTTGGAGTAAATCCCTTATAGTCACTGAATGAGTATGGTCCTTATTTTGGTATAAAACATTTTGAGGAACGTTAAAGAAGTAGTAGACCTGAGTTTCAAGTTCCGCTCCTTTTCGCGCGGTCGTAATCAAAGTTTCGCATAAATTTTCGAAGGCCATCATTGATCCCTTGTGATCGATCAAGGTGATCAACATGAATGTATTTCTTGTAGAAAAATTAAAAATAGGATTAACAAGGATTCCACCTTCTCTAATAATTTCCGAAATTGTTTCTTCAATATTAACTCGGTTGGTTTGCTGCCCTATTTCTTTTTTCTGTAGAAGCCGCCACTGTTGCATGAATGGACTTTCGCTAAAAGGAAAGCAATTTCCGCTTAATTGAAATTTATTTTTGGAACGAATGGGACATTTTATTTTCTGAGTTTCAGGTATTTTAATCGGAGGGAGATTTTGGATAATTAGTTTAATCCAATCCTTCCTGGGTTCATCAGAAAAATTTTGGCCTGAATGTTCGTTCATGGGGAGGCCAGAATTGTTATCGAGTTCACCGTCATCGGAGATTTGTGAATCTAAATTAGAGGTTGTGGTTATATGGCTAGGCTGGTTATTTAAATCCGGAAGCTGTTCGTTGTCAGAAAAGAAAATATGTTGTTCTTCCCTAAATGATTCTTGAAATAATTTTTCAAAAAGCTCGACCTTATCAATGGATTTCAGCCATAAGGTTTTACACATTGACAACAAACTCTCACTGCTCTCCAAACCAAATCCTGACGCCAATGCATTTAGCATTGTTTTGTAGCTTTCTATATCTAAATCAAATGAATGCTTTCTTAAGCGTAAAAAAAAATTAAGAAGGGGCAAATGAGCTTTCATCCGTTCCATCAAGTTTGGCCAATATATTAAGGTGAGATTCCCAGTTCTTCAGCAAAATCTGGTGAAAAGGAATAGCAGTCCGTCCAATTTCATTTAATTCACAAATTGTCTTTTCTAAGGTCTCTTCAATGGATATCCCATCCAGTTTTATTCCGTTATAATAGTAGTGATTAATAGCCTTATACCAGTCGATTAATTCGCTGGTTGAAACCTTTTTGTCCATTGGGGTTAGTGCTGCCTCCATAGTATTTCTAATGGCAAGAAATGCATCAACCGCTTTCGATACCACCAAATCCACATTTTCCCTTTCTTCCTCCAGACTCGTGCTGAAATGGGAATTAATAATTTGCTTTAGCAGCTCCTTCCTTGGGAACTCTATGTAATGGAACAGACATCTTCTTAAAAATGCCGATGGCAGGTCTTTTTCATTGTTGCTGGTGATAAAGATAATTGGAGAACAACGTGCGGAAATGCGCTCTCCAGTTTCCTCAATTACAAATTCAGTTTCGTCGAGTTCAAGCAATAAATCATTCGGAAAATCAATATCTGCCTTATCAATCTCATCAATTAGAAGAATGCTTGGTTTTCCCGGAAGGGAACTCTTGAATGCTTCTCCCATAATGCCTTTTGTGATGTAGGACGAAATGTTATTTTCTTCAGAAGGAATTCGGGTTTGTCGGTTATCTGATTTTGCCTTAATACCCCACTGAACATCCCTAAGTCTTCTCAGAGCATCATAGCGGTAGATTCCATCTCTAGCTTTCGAAGTTGATTTGATATCCCATCGGAAAAAAAAATCCCTAAAATTATCTCCATAGAATTCATAAGCGACAGCCTCCGCAAGCCTGGTTTTTCCGCTCCCAGGTTCACCCATAATCAACAAAGGTCGTTGAAGAAATATTGCTAAGTTAACCGCATCAATTAATTCGCTACTCGGAATATAAGGAAGCAACGTTGTGCCATGAAGCTCTTGCAACTTTTTTAATGAATTTCCTCGATATAATAACGACGTATCCATTATTCGATTACAGCTCCTTAAAATTTAAATTGAAATCATAGTATATCTCTTCAAACAAAGAAACGTGATTGTCCTGACATCGCTCAAGGAGATATTTTTTGCAATCTAGAAACTTGTAGTCGCCAAATTTTTTTTTAATGTCTTCATTATTGTGCCCTCCTATTACAATTCTAGTCCAGTCATGAAAATCTTTAGTTTTCAGAGGCTCTATTGCTGGCAGAAGAAACGGGATATTGTTGTCTCCTTGATCCTTGACTTCTCTTATGAAATATTGATACAATTTATTTTCGCTACTTATTTCCTCATCCTCTACGAAAAATAACAGAAATTTTGTGTAATATCCTTTTATAGAACGGTTTTTTGCTAAGCTATTCTTGATGGGAATCCAAATTTCTTCTATAAATTGCTTTAGAAATTCGGAGGCAATATCTCCCTCACAGCTAAGATCTTTGAGCAGACTTCTGAAAGCAATTACAACGTCATCTCCAGATTTAAGTCGATCACCTATAAATTTTGAAATTTTCTTAACCCTAGTTCTGAACGGTTCGTCTTTTATGAATCGAAGTCCGTTTTTTGATTTGGTAAGTTCTCTTTTTAGAATAGCGAGAATTCCTTCGAGATTAGCTTCTTTTCCAATATCTCGTGGATGACTTAGAAGAAACACTAGTATCTAATTTCTTTTGTCTTAGGAGGGTCTTAAAAAGCCAGTTCTGACCATATCCACATTTACCATGTATAACAATAGCTCCAAATCTTTGGTCCATCAGAAAATCGTTGAAATGGCCTTTTTGAGCCGAATAGTCTAAATGATGCAATGCATCAAAAAGATCTCGTTCAATGTAAGCGGATTTTGAATATATCGAATAGTTAGTCCTCTTAATAGGGAGGATCCCAAAGTTATTCTTTGAAAATTTAATGTCCTGGACATCATTTGCTGCTGCGAGTTTCGGTAACGGAAAGCCATTTTTTTGCAGTTTCTTTTTTGCTTCGTGGTAAATTTCTCTGAATGAGATATATGCGTTCTTATTGTCAATTCCATTTTTCAAAACAGAGATAAATTCACCGGTAAAGGCAGAATTATCCACACCTTTTGGATATATCGAACTTTCATTTCGTGCTGAAGAAGCAATAATACAATAGTTCCGATTGTTTATATCCTGGAAAGCCCTCTCGCTGAAACAGCAATCTAAAATCAAGATTACATTTAAGTTGGGAACTCCTGAAAAACAAATTTCTAAATCCTCTAAGGAAAAATCATAAATACCTGTAGTATCGAGAGTAGAGCGGGATAGGGACAAATAAGCTTTATCATTTTTATCATCTAGTACACCGTGACCTGCATAATACATTATTAGATTCTTTGTGGCTTCACGAAGTACAATGCGCTTAAGCTTATCTAATAGCAGTGATTTGTCATGGACATCGATCATTTGGTGGATGTTATCTTGTGGAATACCGATCATTTCTGATCCAAAAATATTGGCCAGATCAGCTACATCTTTAAACGCATGTCTGAGATCATGAAATTCGGGTTCATTATCATAGGTATGTATTCCAATAAGAACTACCTGGGTTTCTTTTCTCTCCAACTTTTTCATTTCCCGAAGCTTATGAACTGATCTATCAACTATTTTTCGTAGAATCCATAATCATTTTGATCAAATTTTTCTCGGTTTTTCGGATATTCTCAGATTCTAAATATATGGTATCCCCATTGGAGGATTGAAAGATCATTTTAAATTTAGACTTTCCATGGACCTGCTGTTTCGTTTTTTCCCTAAACCAGACATGGATCGACTTCACAAGGGCCGCCACAACTGGTGATGCCAATGTTATAGCTAGTACACCTTCCAATAAACCAGCACCGGCCTCATCCTCTTTTAGACTTCTTCGCTCTTGTTTCACCCCCAGATCGTCAATTTCCTCATTCTCTAACCATTCTTTCAACGACCTTGCAGAATTAACAGCAAAATCCTGATCGTTCGAGTCTATTCGTATGCTGAAATTCATAAAGTCTCCTTCCTAGTTTCTTAAAATTAGCCTTCTAGAAAATACATTAAAAACTATTCTTATCTGTACCCCGATCAAAAGAGTTGATATCGAAATCTTTAGGGATAGCAGTGTACTTGGAGGTAAACTACTTCAGAGTAAAGGTCATTGTAGATGAGGTTGGCTTCCCAACAAGTTCCTTTGCTGATTTCAGGATCATCCTTACCTGTGTCGGGTCGATGGTAGATCTCCGTACTAACCATTTAGACGAATTGGGCTTCCTCCTAATTTCGTTCCATCCAGGAAGGCCGGCTTTCCTCCGGCCATGGAAAATGCTGGTCAGTCAATCCGGGTATCTATCCCATCTGAGCGTAATTTCTCGGGAAATTCTAAGGCTCTTTCTTCGTGTACAGAAAAATCGTGGCTGTACTTATGAAAACCCTTGGGTGAGCTATGTGTTTTGATTCTTTTTCCAATACCAGCCCCTTTTTAAAAAAATTCAAAATTAGTATTTCTTCTTACGATGATTTACAAAAGGAAATAAAAATTGTAGCCAATTAATTAGCGACAAAACATTTATGGATACAGCCAGTCTACCCAAGGGTATATGTATTGTTGCAGGACCTGCATGCGTACAATAATTTTCGCGAAAACATTTTCAAGTGGGGACCATGTTTTTTGAATATGCAAAGAGCAATTTTTTGCTCACTGGATGGCTTCAGCGATAATCGAAAATGGTCTAACTGTTAATGAAATGCCCTTAGAGGGGGCAGCATTTTAATAGCGCTTAAGTATTTTGCCTAAGAGCATGTTTTAAAATAGTTCACTCTTCTTGATGTCCCATGTTCAAGCCATCTTGTAACGGTTAAATCACGACCTTAAAATAGAAATATTTCAATATTCCTATCTTCCGGTCGCAATTCAATCGTTCAAACCTGACCTAAATCTGAACAATAAATAAGAATAAACTATTTTAAAACACGCTCAAAGGATCCGTCCGGAATTAAGTTGTATATCTCGCATCTCGTCTTCGGCTCTTCTTTTTCCGATTCTCAATCGCGATTTACTCAAAATAGCTGGCTATCCCTGCGTATTCGCTCAATCGGATCAATCAAACCAAAACCAAATCTGATCCCGAATATGTACAAACTTATTTCCGGACGGATCCTGAGGATGATTTGTTATTGCGACTAACTTCCCTTGCATATACAATTACGATTGGTTAAATGGTAACCGATCACAACGACCACGCGTCGTGCTTCTGACTGAAGTCGACCCGAGCTAATCCTCCCGATAAATATCCCCTACGCTGGCCTTGGCCAAATACACTCCAGCTCAATTTACTAATTTGGCAACATCTACTGACACTGCCAGTTTATGTTCACCCCCACCGTAGATTACACCTTTTAACGGGCAGACGTCGGAATAGTCCCGCCCCCAGGCTACAGTGATATGTTGATCCTTTGGAACCTGGTTATTGGTCGGGTCAAAGTCTACCCAACCAATATCAGGAACGTAAACCGAAAACCAGGCATGCGAGGCATCGGTACCTACCAGTTTTTCTTTTCCCGGAGGCGGGATGGTCTCGATATAGCCGCTAATATACCGTGCCGCTAACCCCATAGAACGGATACAGCCAATGCCAAGATGAGCAAAATCCTGGCAAACACCACGACGATGTTCGAGTAGGTCAATTAGTGGTGTAGCAATGGTCGTGAATTCCGGATCAAATTGAAACTCGGTATAAATTCGATTTATTAAATCGGAAGCTGCTTCGATAATGGGACGATTATTGGTAAATGATTTTTGGGCATAATCGTAAAGGTCTGGCCTCGTGGTAATTAAAGGAGAATCCAAGGTGAATTGACGGGCATTAAGTGCCTCCTGATGATGGCAAGACCGTACTTGTTGGCGCACGGCTTCCCAGCTTAACGCATAATTGTATGGCGACGAACTATCTTGAGTTTCACTGACAACAATGTCACTCTTTGCGGTAATCGTCAGGTTTGTATGTGGATAGTGAATACTAAAAAATTGGACCAGATTACCAAAAAAATCCCGTCGCTCGTGGATTTCGGATGGTTAGGGTTTGATACTGAGAACAAAATTTTTACAGGACTGATTGCAATGATTTCTCGGAGCGACCCTGGCCTCGTTGTAGCAAAGGGTTACTTGGTTGGAATAGTGATATTGAGTCACATGGGTGATGCAATAAATCATACTCTGACATCCACAGGCGTAGTAATCAATTGTTTCGGCTTCTTGCTGTGTGTGAAATAGGTTAAGTTTAACGTATCGGATAAGATAAACAACAATTTGAGAAGGCGATTTAGGAGACCATCCAGCTTTTTGTAAATTCGAATCGAATTGGATGACTGAATCAAATCGTTAAGATCAGCCAAGCGCAATTGCGTGCAGACATCTAGAATGAGTCGTTAGGCTTTGGTTAACTTAAAGTTTTTGTTTGCATGTGAAATACTTCCGATATGGGTTTGAAGTTGATCCAGCTGATAGACCAAGGCTCGAGGATTCGAATGATCCAACAACAATAATTCCAAAACGGGAATGCGTTGTAGGTAGGTGCGATGTCTACGGCGATAGGTAATGAGCGTTTCTGTTGTAGCGAGTAGCGATTCTAGAAGTTGGTATTCGACTAACTCTGTTTGTCCGATTATCACAATCGATCTCATTAATTTGATTAAACAAATAGCGCGTTCTAACCGACGGCCGATGTCTAAAAATTTCCATCCTGTTTCCCGAGTCATACTTTCAATATTTAAGCCGCTAAAAGCGACAAGAGTGGTAATGAGTTGGTCTAATTCGTTCTGAATTCTTTCTAGACTCGTTGGGGAACCATTTTCCAGGTTCATCCAATCATCTTCAATGTCATTCATCACCCGCCAGGTATCAACTGACCATCGCTCTCGAACAGAATACGCAGCATTAATCATGAACAACAAGGTCATGGCCAGGCTTCCGTTGCGATTCGGATCTCGGGTGATTTCCATTATTTCCTGTTCCGGAGCCCGGAATCGCCTTTCACTGCCTTGGCCAATGAAACCAGGAAGAGAACCTGTTAGGCGTGTTAAGGCTCTTAAAAGCATTCTTAGCAACTGAACGCCGGCCTTTTCGGATAACTTATGTTCCTCGTTGTATCGATTGATAACAGTGCGTAACATCCTCGCAGTGTACTCCGTCCGCTCGGCATAGCGGCCAACCCAGAACAAATTTTCTGCGGAACGCTGGTTAGTACGCCACTCACACCGGACATGCGAGCGTCGCTCCCTGTATCCATGGCAAACGACATCTGTCGTTCTGGTTCCGATGCCAAAATCCAGGTATCTTTACTGACAACCCCGCTTTCGTAGGAGCCGATAAAAGTCTCTGGAAGAGCAGCACTAAGCGTTAGGCCGCCTGGCATTACTACATAACCATTACCACGAGCTACGGTAAATGTTCTTAAGATTGCATGTCGGGGTTGAAGGGACTTTTCCGCCAAAGAGGGAGTGGTGGAAAAACTTACACGTTCCTGGCCGACATAGAGATACGGTTTTTCTTGGATTTTTTGTTTCAAAGCCTGCAAATCCTGGGAAGAAAGGCTGCCACCGTAAACTGTGGATTGGTTATCCTTGGGATTCACCTGCTTGATAACTAATCTGTTGAGATTTTCTAGGACGAAGCCTTTCTCTTTTTCTTGACCACACCACCACGTCGCGGCGCTCGGGAGTCGTAACTCCTGACCAAGCAAGTGTTGGGCAATAGCTGGTAGAAATGGTAATATCCCGGGGTTTTCCAGAGCACTACTTCCGATTGGATTAACCAGAGTTACATTACCATGACGAATCGCTTCCAACAATCCTGGGATTCCTTCCGTAGAATCTCCATGGAGCTCGAGGGGATCTGAACCGCGGTCTTCGATGCGGCGTAGAATTATATCTACTGGTTTTAATCCCTCGACGGACTTAAGCCAAACCGCGCTATTTCGGACTGTCAGATCGCTTCCCCGGACCAGGGTATATCCAAGATAGGAGGTCAAGTAAGCGTGTTCGAAATAGGTAGGGTCCTGCGGACCCGCCGTCAAGACAACGATCAGGGGAATATTCTTGCCATGGGGAGACACTTCCTCCAAGCACGTACGCAAAGCACGGTAAAAAACTGCTAAACGATGGACTTGACAGTCTCGAAACAAGCTAGGAAATACTCTGAACATAATGATTCGGTTCTCAAGGGCATACCCCAAGCCTAATGGCGCTTGGCTCCGATCACTAATCACCCACAGTCGATTGTCCGGTCCTCTGGCAAGATCAGCTGCATACAGAATGAGTTGATGATCCCCGGGAAGCTTAATTTGATCGCATGGACGAAGCAAACCGCCCAGGCTATATATAAGCTCTGGTGGGATTAATTTATTTTTGACCAATTCTCTTGGCCCATATAAGTCCGTTAGAATGAGGTTGAATAACTCAGCACGCTGAATTAAACCGGATTCGATTGACGCCCATTCTGTACTATCAATTAGTAAGGGGATCGGGTCCAACTGCCAAGGACGAATCTTACTCTTAGTTTCGCCATGGACATTATAGGATACGCCGTTTTCCCGAAGCAGGGCGACACACATCTAGGTTTCGGCGTTGAATTTCATCCCCTCCTAGCTTTTCCAGGGACGAAATAAAATGTCTCCAATAATTCCGAATCGTACCGTCTTCGTTCCACATTTCATCGTGCGTGGCCGAATCTCGGATATAGCTCCTGACAATGTCGTTATCCTCAAAATTATCGAATGTAATCACATTTTTCCTCGAAAATCGTTTTGTTTGCGGTTTTTCACTCTGTAAAGGTAAAATCGGTCGATAATTTTTTATATGCCAATCTCTGTACTCTGTAGGGATGATTAACTCTTTTTTCGGAAAGCGATACTAATTCATTATGCCTTTTACTCTTATAAAGATAGTGTTTCTTTGTTTAACAATTCTTTTATGCCCAAATAGACGGTAATTTTATGCCTGCGTACCTCGCAGTGGCTTCTAAAAGTGGAATAAATGTCATATCCAAAGTAAGGTGGTCGACTTTTTTCCTTTCTTCCAATCAACAATTCGTAATTCTCATGCGGTTAGATAAGATTATCCCAAATGTTAGATTTCAGTTATTTTATTCTATTATTATAGCAATTGTCAATTTATATCGCACAACTTTGCCGCAATTTTAGATGACATAATTCTAATTTAAACTTTGCGGCCGCGTTTATTTGTAATATGGGATTTTTAGCTAACTTTTTTGATCAGCTATGCTTAAAATAGTCAAACAAACGGTTTTCTTTTTAATATTGGCTTTACATTCCGGTTGCGCATTTCTTTTACCTACAAAAAACCTTAACTTATCCAATCTAACACCAAAACAGAGAAAATATTTGCGCGGTGTATTTCACGTCCATTCGGTATATTCGAATGACTCCCGTGCCGCTTTGGATAGAATCACTGCCATGGCAGAAAAATCGCGACTGGATTTTGTGATTGTGACCGATCATAACACGATAGCCGGTCGGGATATGTATCAAGCGCCGGATGACCCTCGCATTCCTCTACTTATTTTTGGTAATGAAATTACGACGGATGATGGGCATTTAATCGCTTTGGGAGTAAACAAAGAACCCGATCCCAGAATGAGTTCTCAGGAGTTAATCGATTGGATCCATCGGCATGATGGCTACGCGGTAATTGCACATCCTCTCAGCAGTAAACGTCCATGGAGTAATTGGGAAGCCCGCGATATTGATGGAATAGAGGTTTACAATTTTGGCCACGCTCTATACGCGACAAATAAATTCAAGCTTGCGACCACAAGTCTTTTATTGTGGCCGAATCTTTTTCTTAACACCAATCTTGAGTCGCCTAAGAACACCCTCCAGCTCTGGGACTCCTTGCTATCGAGCCAGCAGCTTACAGCTCTCGCTGCATCCGATGCCCATTTAAAACTTGTTGACGCGCCCGGTGTTCGCGGGGTATTTCGCCAAGCGCTTCGCGCCGTCACGCTTTATGCACAGACCAAACAACACAATGAAAAAGCGATTCTACACGGCTTGATGAGGGGAGATAGTTTCATCGTCTTCGAGAGCTTTGGAACTGCTTTCGACTTTTCGTTTAAGGCAATAACCTCGATTAAATCATACCATCCTAATGAAACTATTCCCGCCAACCTGTCGCCAACTTTTTCTGTCATTGCTCCAAATGCTGAAGGAATCAGACTGCTCAGAAACGGTCACCTTGCCAAACAGACAGACGGTCAATCGCTAAGCTATTTGGGCCGTGAATCGGGAGCATACCGTGTCGAAGTATATCGGAACAAGAAGATCTGGATAATCAGTAACCCCATATTCGTTAAAAGAAATTAGAAATCTCTTCTGAGCTTAGCACAAACTTTCGAAAATCTGAAGAGATTCAGTTGCTTCGATTTTCTTTCTCGAACAGTCCTTGAGATTTTCCAATCTTACGAGGCCTCGCACTTTTCGATAACGTTGTCAAGTAATTCCTTAGTCCATGCAGCAATAAACCGGTAGCGTAATTTTGACTGGGGGTTGTCCAACAGAGGCTTTAAGATGGTATTGAAATTAAACTCTTGCCACTCAGAAGGTGGGGGAACCTGTTCATCAACATTGGCTGTAATCCCAACAATGTGTGCCCCGGATAGATGGGCACCTACCAAGTATAAGACTTCATAAAGTGGTTGCCCAACAAAAGGATCAGCGATTACCTCGATACGGTGATCAATACTATCACAGAAAATCATCGAGGCCAATGGCCCGATAATGTTAATATCACTGAATTTACAGTCGCCTAGTGCAGACTTGGCTAAAGCGACTCGACGTGGAGCCTTACAGCAAGGGATCGCCATTATGGATCCTTTGATTTCTGTAGCATTACCGACGCGTGCTACATTCGGGGTTCCATCCAATTTCCGTTGTTGTTCGATTGAGCCGGTTTGAATGTCCGCGTAAAATAAACGCACACCATCTTTCCGGATTGTCCACACAGCATCGGTTTGAAAGTCGACCACGCAGCCGAATTCAATTTCATATTGGGGATTATCCGGAGTCGATTTTGCTGATTCACCGGCTATCCAAGCTGCATTATTGATACACCGAGGGTAGCCCCAGTCCCATGGGTCGGAGTTGTCGACAGGGTCTGTTCCGGCAACCTTAAACGGGGCAGATCCATGTTCAACCCATTTCTTGAATTCCTCGTCAAAACCTTTAATTCCGCTGACATGCCCTGGCCCGATAATCTCTTCTCGAAAGACTTTATTCAATCCATGACCGCCGACGTAATCGTAGACAAAGGACGTATCATTAAGATTTTTTGCATCGATTTTTTCGCCTAGTTCCCGGCGGAGCTTGGTTTGGTTGCGCTGGTAGGGATCGAAGAAATCTCTGACCGCAATACCGTTGAGAGCAAAGGCCTGATGCACAGGATCGCTACTGATTTTAGCGAGGTTGTACTTGCCCTTGGTTTCTGCTATTTTCTGATCTATTTTTTCTGTCCAGCTACCTAATACCTCATCATGCGTTTTCATTATTGTTCCCTCATTAATTTGTGATATTTCTGGAGTTCGTTTTGTGCGATTCGCGGCCTTATCAACGACCAGTCGAATTTCGACGGCAATAAGAAGCCTAAGGCCGTAGCCAGAAATAATTTAAGAATTTTACAACCCCTTTGTGCCTCTTTTGCTGATGCTGAATCGCATTGATAAAATCTAAAGCAAATCTGAACACAAAATGCTCAATTTATTTCTGCCCGCGGCCTAAAAATTGATGAACTTCAGTGTACAAGTTGGTTAAAAATCCGTAATGTAGTATGCTGACCGCTCACATTCTACCTATTATTTCAAAAATAATTGGAGGGAGGAAATTCTAGTGAAACTAAACCGCGATTTCGGGGTAAAAATCGAAGATTACCCAGGCTATGACTTCACCCCACTGTTTTAAAACCACCCATCCTTGACTCGGCTTAACCTAATTCCTTCTCAAAAGCTTTTCGAGTTTGGTATTTTAACAAGGGTAATGCCAAAATTCCCCCGTAGTGACCAAAGGGAAGAACTTTTAATTTTGGTTTATTGAATGCCTTCCACAAGCTAAAGGACCTTCGTGTTCCAACAACGCGATCAAATAGAGCGATGTAGAATAACATTTGATCGCGCTCTATGGCACTACCCATCAAAATCGGATCTGTCATAATTGCGCTGTGCAGGCGTCTTTGCAATTCATCGGTGGCATGATCACCATATTGTTGCATTATCACAGGAATTATCTCTTTTATTTGAGGATCACCGCAATCCACAATGACCTCCGGTAATGGAGCTGCAGGCATCGCCAAAATATGGTATTTTATACGGTCATCGACTGCGGCCAAAATTGAATGCATAATAGCACCGTAGCTGATTCCAAAAGCTCCTATTCTATCGCTATCAACATTAGGCTGAGCACTTAGCCAATTGAGTGCCTGACGTAGACGAACAATAGACATGCGCAGATAATTTTCTATTTGTTCCACTCCTTCATCTTGGTTCCAATAGATCTCTTTCCGGTGGACAATCGCTGCGATGAAGTTATGCTTAGCGTAATATTTGGCAAAACGATCAACGATCATATTACCCCCGAGGATAGGTGAAATGAGTATCGTTGGTAAATTTTCTTCAGGGGATAGCCCTTTTGGTTTATAGATCTCGATACGGTTTAGGTAAAGTAACTTTAAGTCCTCCTCTTGCTCAGGATTCTTTTCTATTTTTCGAGAAACCTCCTTTTCAATGTCTTGGAAAGGCGTTGATCTCCAATCAACAGGCATACTCAATGGGATTTCCACGGTGGTGACGGTAAAGTTAGATGAGATTTGATTGGCGATAATGCTACCTGACTCATTGAAAGTAGAATAGTCGTAATAACTAGAATACCGATCTGGAAGGGGATTGTATTCTTTGCCCTTATATGGTCTGGCCTTTCTTGGGACCGAACAGCCGGTTTCTATGACCATCATCACGATTAAAATTACAGCTGAAATTTTTTTGCTCATTCTTAGAGTCTGTTTTGAAATTATTCGATGGTATTTCATGTTTGAATTATCATAGCGCAAAAATCGTCGCTACAAAACAAATACACCTCAAAGTTTCCATCGTAGTCTTGTTTTCCAAAGAAGAGCCGCGGATTCATTCTAGAGAATGTAGAACAACATTTATACAGTTATTCTCTATTATTCTCAAAGTTCCGAAAAGAACCATTTCGATGAACCAAAGATGTTTATATAGCTTTTCGCTCACGGAGACGTCTGAATTCCGAAATCGCTATCGTCAAGCCGTAAGGTTTTTGCGTTATAGGGCAACGCGGGATGCGTAACGATTTCATGAACAGTTATTTACATTGATGATGAAGAATCAGTAAGCCCAGTTGATAAAATTATGTCCGATAGGAGCGACACAGAAATAACTTTTTCTCGATTTATCCAAACGGATTTGCGAGTAGGTGAAATACCAAGGGAAACATATTCTACCAGAAATTGTTCGAGTGGAATTTTATTTATAGATTCGTCAAATATAGTAACTTGAACAAGATGAAACGATCTTTTTTCGATTTTGACAAGGCACCCTATGTAGGCGAACCTCGATTCTGTATCAACCACGACAATGTTATTTAATAATTCCTCATGCATAATGAAACCATAGTTACTATAATAGAGTCTTTAACTATAACTTAAATTCTGGGGAAATGATGGAGTAAGTCGTATTTCTCTTAGCCTTAAAACAATAAAAACTGCAAAATCAAGAAGGCACACTCTTAGAATTCAAGGCTGAATAATCCATGCAATTTTTTGAAAAGACTACTTATTATCTTTTTCCGCAATTTGGGAATTGCGAGTCATGAAGGTCTCATTGGAGGTGGAATGATGAGCTTATTATCGTTGTGGAATCCTCATCGCTTATCATGCTTTAACACAAAATGTGCAGTCGTAATTGAATTTGCAAGAAGACCTTGGGGTGAAGGGGCAAACCATAATCGCTTTCACTTTCATCCCGCTAAATTGTCAGAATGTTGTGGAGGAGGTCAGTTGGATTTTGTCACATTGCCCAAATATTACCAGTCATATAGCGAGTGGAAATATTAAATTTATTATCTAGCAATCGCCAGCAATTATGGGTGAACGTAAACTGTTTATCAAAAGCAATTTAAATAATTAATAAAAATTGACAGCTGTGGTAATTGATGGCCACGACTTTAAGGTTGAGTCTGTCAGATACTCGAACCATTACACAGGAGTCAATATTGACTAAATTGTTTTATTGTAATACTTTATATTCACCCATAATTGCTGAGCAATCGCAGTACTTATTCGGCGCAATGCCCAAATGGTAGATTTTGTTTTTCTAAGCCCATTAGAAAACAATCAAAAATAAACTTGTAACTGACTCTCAAATTCAAAATGAATTTTATATCCCCTAAAAAACCGCTTAGTTCCGAAACTACCTATACCCAGGACGAATTGACTACGGAAGTTCTTGGCCTTCAGCTCGGGCAACAACTGAATGGGGGATCTATTGTCGCACTCTATGGCGATCTTGGAAGTGGAAAGACAGTATTTGCACGCGGTATTGCTAAAGGAATGGGAATAGACGATCCGGTGACAAGCCCTACATTCAATCTAGTTCAAGAATACCAGGGAGAAAAATGGAAACTTTACCATATTGACCTCTATCGTATTGAGGATGAAAACGATGCTCTCGCATTTGGAATTGACCATTTTCTGACGAAGCGCAATGCGATTAACGTAATTGAATGGCCAGAAAGAATACAGAAAATAATTGACGATACTTTTTATGAGGTTTACATAGTATGTGAAGACCTTACAAAAAGAAAAGTTACTATTAATCGCATGAAATCGGGTCACCAGACTGAACCGGCTTGAAAAATCGATTCTCCCAAAGTGCTTAGAAATTATCACTCCTTATCGGCGGTAATGCATAGTTTGTGCACCAAACGGTGTTATATCAGTTTATCAAGATTACTTCCACTAAGAGAGCTTAGGGAATGACAATGAGTGGAGATCATATCCTTGTTGCCACTGATAAAAAACTGGCTCAAATACGCGTAATTGGTAGAGGATCTTTTTCTTGCAGTCAGAGTTTGCGAGATTTTTGTTTAAGGATTCTTGAAACCAAACTAAAAAAAATAGTCATAGATCTTAGCGAATGCGTTTCAATGGATAGCACCTTTATGGGGGTTCTAGCTATGATTGGGCTTAAGGGAAGGGCTAAAAATCTTCCTATCGAAATTGTGAATGTTGACCAAACAAAAAAAAAGTTACTCAAAGGGCTAGGTTTAGAAAAACTATTTATATTTTCTCATACTACAACGGATTACGTTAGCTGGGAATCATTGTGTAATACGACAAGGGATTTGCAAGATTCCTGTCAACTAGAAAAGGCGAAAACGATGCTTGAAGCGCATCAGACTTTGATTGATGTTGACAAAAATAACAAACAAAAATTTAAGGACGTCGTTGAATATCTAAAGGAAGACATAAAAAAATTAAGTAGATAAACTTTTGAGGATTATGAATACACTAAAAATTAATATCATTTGGAGATCAGCACTCACAATTTTGCTTTCAGCAGGAAGCCTTTATGCCCAAGACTTAAAGATTGCCTTCGTTGACATGGAACAGATCTTTCAAGGGTACTACAAAACCATAAAAGCCGATGAGATAATCAAAAAGCAGACAGATATATTCAAAGAATATGCGGTGAACCTGGAAAAAGAACGCGAAGCTATTCAAGAGGAATTTAACTCTCTTCGTGATATTTCCCAAAATATCGCGCTCAGCGAAGACGTTAGAGAAGAAAAAAGAAACGAAGCACAAACGAAGTTTTTGCTTTTGCAGGAAAAAGAAAAAGAAATTCAGGATTATCAAAAAGACAAACGGTCTAGCCTCCGGCAACAGTATGAAGAGCAGAGGAATAAGTTGGTTAAAGAAATCCGGGATTTTATCAATGTCGTTGCAGAAAGAGAGGGGTATGATTTCGTTATCGACGGTTCCGGGAACACTTTAAACGGCGTACCAGCTTTTATTTACTATCGCGCAGACATGGAAATAACCGAGACGATCGTTACCATGATTAATAAAGGTCATGAAGACGAACTTACTCCGAGCGATGAGGAACCAGAACAGGAGAAAGAAGAAGATGAAGGTGAACAGGAGGAAAAAGAATAGCTTTTTTTCTCCAGCCCTTTCTTATGCATTCCCTGATAATTTATTTACTCTAAATTTTCCCAGCCAGCCGTAAGGTGAGATAATTGAGTATACATATTCATACCTACTATTTTTTAACTCACATAGAACGAGTTATAACATTGCAGCAAGCATTTAGTGCGCAAGCATTCCAACACTGATACAGTTGGTTAAAGAACATAAGCCCCCTCGTTTAGTCGTAATATGGAGCATTCTACTTACAAAAAGTTTACCTCCCGGGAAATCGCGGGGTTAGTTCAAGGAGAGCTTATCGGGCCCCAAGATTTGGTTGTCAACGGGGTTGCAACCTTAAGCCAAGCCACGGAAACTCAGCTTTCCTTTCTCGCCAACAACAAGTATCGTAAAAAAGTAAAGGATTCTAAAGCTCAGGTTATCTTGGTATCCCAAGATTTTGCACCCCCGAAAAATAAACAACAAGCTTGGATTAAATGCAAAGATCCGTCTGAGGCCTTTTCCATAGTATCTTCACACTATTTTCCTGCCTTACCAATTCCTCCACCTGGAATTCATCCTACGGCTTTTATCGCGCCTTCCACCGAAATTAATGATACTGTGCACGTTGGGGCTAATGCAACTATTTGTGAGGGAGTTGTACTGGGCGATTATTCTATTATTGAAGCTGGATGCTATATTGGTGAAGAGACCCGGCTTGGTGAAAATTGTCGGTTATTCCCCAATGTGACAGTTCGAGAACGATGCATTATCGGTAATGATGTTATTATTCACAGCGGCAGTGTAATCGGAAGTGATGGCTTCGGCTATATAACGGATTCGGAGGGGCACAAAAAGATTCCCCAGCTTGGTATTGTCCAGATTGACGATGATGTCGAAATCGGTGCAAATGTCACGGTTGACCGCGCTCGTTTTGATCGTACATGGATTAAGAAAGGTGTTAAAATCGATAACCTTGTGCAAATTGCGCATAATGTCGTCATCGGCGAAAATTCCGTTATTGTTTCTCAAGTGGGTATTTCAGGTAGTGTCGAAATTGGGAAAAATGTGATTTTGGCTGGCCAAGTTGGTATCCCGGGTCACCTCACAATTGGAGATGGTGCTACCATTGTGGCTAAGTCAGGGGTATTGGATGACGCGCCTCCGGGGGCTGTTCTAGCTGGAATACCTACTGTACCCCGCAAGCAATTCTGGAAGCAAACAGCCTGTCTTCAAAAACTTCCTGAATTTGTAAAAAAAATCAAGCAGCTTGAAAAAGAAATCGAAGAGCTCAAAGCGAATATCGAGATTGGTTAAGATTACGTTTTGTCGCATGAATCGCAATAGTGGCATATTCCCGACTTCGCAATAAGCCTCCCCAATGCAGTGCGCCCTCTGGTAGGTTCCTTTTTGAATATTTAATTTTAAAACTAAGTCTCTGAAAAAGGTTTTTTAAAATTTAATATTTTCCATTCTTTTATTTCTGCATGTTCTCTTAATCCTGGCATTGGGTTTACAGCAACAGGTGACCCAATGTATTCTAATATGGGTATGTCTGCGATGCTATCACCGTAGTAGTAACAGTGGTCCGGAGTAGTTTTTAATCGTTCACAAAATCGCTCGATATAGGGGATTTTTCCTTCTCCACCACAGTAAGGCCCAGAAATTCTCCCAGTGAAGATATTATTTCGGACTTCTAACTCTGTTCCCAGCAAATTATCAAACCCTAAGTAAGTGGCCACGGGTTCCGCAATAACACGATTTGTTGCTGTAATTAAGCACAAACATTCACTTTTTCCCCTTATATTATGGAGTAACCTGGGTACTTCTCTGTAGATTCGACGTTTGACGACACTCTCAAAGTGATCGTATGCTAAAATCTTAATTTCTTCCTTAGATTTTCCTATAAATTCAAGTAGTTGGAATTCTAAAAATTGATCAAGTTGTAGTTTTCCTAGGACATATTGTTGCCAAAACAGATCAATTTTGTCTCTTGTATTCTCTGGAGCCAGACCTTTTATTACGAGAAATTCTTTCCAGGAAACATCACAATCGTTGTCAATAACTGTGTGGTCCATATCCCAAAAATGAATAGCTAATTTTGACATGGGGAAATAAATCTCTTTCTATCTCATGACATTACCTAGTGATTTTCGAAGGGTGCAACACAAAAAAGTTGCATTTTTTAGTTGCGTAAACGAGAATCGTAATTTCTTTTCTTGCAAAAAGTTATGACTAAAATTTCGTTGTCCTGCGGACAAGATGCATTGACAATAATGATCAATTTGACCATTTTTGGAGAGAAATATCACCGATGTCATACACATCGAAACGCATTTCTCGGCGTCGGAAATTTTGATGGTTTTTCAAACTGGAAAATCTGACACAGTTTTGCTGAAGGCACACCCCTACTGTAAGC
>JAVJHY010528212.1:0-18601 GCA_035593235.1 Phascolosoma agassizii | reverse complement strand
TTTAGCGGCAGCCAGAGCCATGACTCAGTGAATGTGGACACAAAGATGATGGCGGTAATCACCAACATGGCGGAATGTTCCATCGACGGGTCACGCAGCCAAACATAAGACGTGCGGGTGAGGCACCAGCCGATGATCAAAAGAAATAGGCCATATCCTACCATGCCGAGGTGGACGCGAACTTCTCCATGGAAGAGATCATGGAGTGGCACAAGATTCTCGCCAAGAAGGGGTGGTCTGCACCCAAATGGCCCGCCGAAGTCGGCGGTCCTGGTTTTGACCCGACCCAACGCTTCATTTTGTCCGAAGAGTTGGATAAGGCTGGTGCGCCACAGCTGAGCCCATTTGGCCTGGCGATGGTCGGCCCGCTGATCATTCAGTTCGGCAATGCCCAGCAGAAGGAACGCTTTTTGCCGAAGATCCTCGCGGGTGAAGAAATCTGGTGTCAGGGCTACTCGGAGCCCAACGCCGGTAGCGACCTGGCGTCGCTCAAGGCCAGCGCAGTCGACGATGGCGAGGGTAACTTCATCGTTAATGGACAAAAGACGTGGACGACGTACGCCCAGTACGCCGACTGGCTCTTCTGCCTCGTGCGCACGCACAACGACGGCAAGAAGCAGGAGGGCATCAGCTTTCTGCTCATCGATATGAAGACCCCGGGCGTTGACGTCAAACCCATGCTCACCATCGGTGGCACGCCCGCGTTCTGCGAGACCTTCTTCTTTCCTTCTGCCGACTTTGGTCCCGTCGACTTCTCCCAAGGCTTCCAGCGGCGAATCATCTTCGCCCGTGAGGCTCGGTGCTCGGGTGTGCGGTAGTAGCTCATTCACTCCTCCTGATTGTTTGCTCTGCCGGTTTTCATTTTTCCGCGTGCGCGGGTTGGACAGCGTCCCGTTGTTGATCTGTTGAGGCCCGCTCGTAACATTAGCCTGCCGCGCGTAAACCACGGGCGGATTCTTGATAGCGGCCAGCGTTTCGAGTGTTGCTCGGCACTGCGACTGCGCCCTCAGCGCCATTTTCATATTCGCTTCAAATCCTGCTACTTGTTCGCAGCCCATCCCGCACTCTGCGAGTCGGGCAAAGAGGCTCTGCAACGCTGTGGCCTGATTCATGAGCATGGCCTCAGCATTGGTTAGATCGCCGCGATTTATTGTCGCAGTCTGTTCGCGTAGATGGGCGAGCATGGTGGGCACGTCGATATGTTCCTCCAACGCCGAATTCTCCTCCGTAGCGCTGATCCCCCGATATGCAGCGAGCTCCGGCGACGTTGCCATCGCGGCGACGTTGCTCCCGCATTCTTCGTCAGTTTTGCCGGCCCTTACCGGAACCCCTTTGCGTGGGAAATTCGAGTGTTCGTCCGTCGATGATTTCTGTGGAATATTGCCCATCTACCCGCATCCTCCTGTACTCAAACAATACAGCGCGTGTTGATTCGCACGTTCGACTGATCCACCAATTCCATCGAATATTGATCCGCCATCTGATCTTTGGCAGCCGGCATTTCACATGAACGGTGGATCAAATATTCAGTGAAAATACCCCCGGAGTCGGATCAATTGAACGCGCAAATCAACACCCTTGGTCGCTCGCGCGCGTTTGGCGGATCGACCAAGAATATTAGGAAAATATATTAGGAAAGTATTAGGAAGGACATATGGGCTGATCGTAACCCATTGAAAAATTGGCGCGCCCAGAGAGATTAGTTAGGAAGAAGTAATCCGTTCGGGTGCATTGACTTCGGTTGGGGAGAGATAGACTCGCAAACGAAGTATCATTTGCTCGCCCCTTCGGGGCGACCTGCGGTCGTCCAAATCGCTTTAGCGCGATTTGTCGAACTGGGAGTTCTCTTCATGTCGCAGGGTGCAACGCTTACTAAAATGCCCCACTAGTGGGGCATTTTAGTAAGTGGCGCGCCCAGAGAGATTCGAACTCCCGACCACCTGGTTCGAAGCCAGGTACTCTATCCAGCTGAGCTATGGGCGCTGTGGTTAGTTTATGGAATTATATCAGACGTTCAGCAGGCATCCTGAATCTGTATCTATAGCTGTGTTTAAGGTGATGCCGGCCTTTGGTGCGCTTATCTCGCAGAGCGGGCAGGACTACGTTAGCGCGGAATACCCTTAGAAACCTGCGTCCTCCATGGTGTCGTAAATTGGATCCCAGGCGCCAATTGCTCGGCGCCTGAGAAACCTCAATTTTTAAGTCGTAAATCCGACCTAAAACGCTGCTCGAGCGGAACAATCGTTACGCGACTTTTGTTTGCGTATCTTCGGCTTGATATTCCTCGAGCGGCGGCATCCCCAAAGCGTCGCGGTACTGCGTATGGAAATGATGCAACGCGGGCTCGTTGCGGCCGAAGATAAAATGTTCGACCCGCCCACTATCGGCAACAATTTGGGATTGCGCGGCAGTATGATAGTCCTCGTTTTCAAGTGTGCTGTTCATCAGCTCGATTTGCGTTTCCAAGGTAAACTCGACGCGTTGCGACATGTCGGCATCGTACAGTTCATCCGCGTTACGCTTGACACCTTCCTCGATATTTTCCGCACCGATGTGCTGGGCACTGTAGTTCGAAATCCGTGTTAACGATCGACCGACGCCATCGCGTTTCGGATATACGCGTACAAGCGTTACCACCCGGTTAAAAAACACGAGCTGCACGTTTGGAAATAAGTAGTACACGATGATGCCGGCGTCGGAGACGTTCCAATCTTTTTCGGGACGCTCACGCATTACATCGGCGTAGCGACTCAATATACTCAAACGGTGATGACGTCCGTACTCGTCGTATCCGCTCGCATCACCGTAATACATGTTGTTTAGTTGGCTGCTATGCAAGGTGTGGAAATGATAATTCTCTCCGAACGTATCGTTGGCCAGCTTCCAGTTCATTTCCCCGTGAAGCGGCCCGCAGTCTCCCAGGTACTCGGCTTTGTTGAGATCCCAGGATTCTATTTGATCGGTTAGCTCGGCGCCGAGCAACGAATCGATGTCGACGCTCCCATCCTCCTGCGGATGAACTACTAACAGCCCGTATTTTTCCTGACTCGGTAGCTCCACCAACCCGTAACAGGACTTGTCGACTTCGCCGAACAATTGCGATTCACGGATCCCCATTAGGCGGCCGTCGGTCGTGTATGTCCAAGCGTGGAATGGGCAAATAAATCGCTTTTTCTCACCGCGTTCTTCTTCGGTTAACAGCGCGCCACGATGCCGACAGGCATTGACGAAAGCGTGAAACTTACCGTCTTTATCCCGCGTTGCAATGATCGGGATGCCGAGGTCATTGTTCGTTATAAAGCTCCCGGGTTTTGGCAGATCCGGAGAGATACCGACAATCTGCGGATGGTTCTGGAACATCGTTTCCCATTCGCGCTCTGCAAGGTCTTTATCGGTATAAGAAGACGTTGGGGCTTTTAACATTCTTCCCGCATCGACCGAGGTACCGTTGTCAACCATGTCCAGCATTGTTTTCATGAGTTCGACTTGTGCTGCTTGCTTCATGGGTTACTCCTTTCCGTACTCGCTAGTGTCGTTGATTTGTATTGTGCCGTGCCTTGGAGCGCGGCGATTCGTTTAAGGGCCGTAGCCTGAATGGTTTCGACTGCATCGGCAGCCAGGTTGATGTAGATATCAACCAGCGCTGCCGCGCGGAATTCTTCGATGGAGACCTGTCCAAAAGCCCAGGCTCGACAGCTCGTTCTGTACGCACGGACAATTTGTTCACTCATTAGCATGGGATCGATTCTGCCGCGCATTAATCCGGCCTCGGCGCACGCGCGCAGGCCGTTGGCAATGATACGTTCGCCGGATCGGTAAATTCGAGACACCGCGTCGTGATGATCACGAAGCTGATCCAAATACTCGACGGCGACAAACGCGGCTCGGTAATAGTTTTCGTCTTCGGCAAAAAGACCGGTCGATTCGACCGCCGGCGCTTCGATCATTGCGAGTGGCGATTCGTGCTTAACGTTACCGACCCTTTGTTCTATTTCGGTAAGGGCATCGGAAAATAATGCGAAGACAATCGATTCTTTGTTGCCGATTAAGTTGTAAATGGTGGGTACAGTAACTTCTGCGCGCGAAGCCAATTCACGCAAATTGAGCGCGTCGAAGCCGCCGGCCGTCACCAGCGATCTCGCCTCATGCAAAATGCGCTCGCGACGTTTAGCCTTGTTGAGTTCGCGCAAAGACGATTCGTTTGCCGACATGACTTGATGGTGAC
The DNA here is from genome assembly GCA_035593235.1 of Phascolosoma agassizii. Classification (NCBI taxonomy): domain Eukaryota; kingdom Metazoa; phylum Annelida; class Sipuncula; order Phascolosomatiformes; family Phascolosomatidae; genus Phascolosoma; species Phascolosoma agassizii. The sequence continues at coordinate 14,376 of JAVJHY010528212.1, read as the reverse complement.
ACACAACAAATATCTTAACAACGTTAAAATTTTTCGCTGCACTGCAAAAACGACCGAAAAGGGATCTGATCCGCCGGTACTGAGAGAAGCCTATGAGTTACTGGGCGAGGAGTACGGTAAAGGCAAAGATTTTATCGAAGACCACCGATAGAGTTCGCTGTGCCGTTCCGACATTTGCGAACCATTGTGCTCGCGCAAACTCCACCGTGTACGCGCACCCGCGAACCGAACCCAATCCAGGTTCGACGACTAACCAATAACCCCCTACGTGATTAGCGTGATTACGACGCACTCGCGCGGCGACGCGCAATAAACACGAGTGCGCTGACCATCAGTACCGCAGACGCTGGCAAGGGAACGGTCACGAGCGTTAAGGACACATTGTCCAGGCCGGGATAAGTGCCCACACCCTCAAGCTCCGCCAGTGGCGAAAATGCGAACACGGGTAAATCGCCAGCATTACTAGGCGCGGTGAATTCAAAACTGAAAAATGCCCAATCATCGAGATCGGCGGTCGCGCCGAGATAGCCGAGCGGAGCGCCAGACGTCACTTCGTCGAGCGGATCTGCAATGAGAAAAATTTCGTAACCGCCAAGGTTATCCAAATCCAAGCGCTTAGCCTGCAGCATCCAGCCAGACAAGGTATACACGCTGCCCGGTATTAACGTTGTCGATAACGCTTGACCAAACTGTTCGTTCGCGTTGCTCCAACCAGCAACCCACCTCAAGCCATCGAACGCCGTGACCCCAGGGAAATTCCCGAAATCCCCGGGCGTGATCCCGTAGGAGCCGTCGTTACTGTATGTATCGGGGGTCTGATTTAGCGCCAACCATTCGCTCGGCATCTGTCCCTGACCAGCGTTTGAATTCGGGACGTCTTCGAATCCGGGGTTACGGAGTAGATTCGCCGATGCCATCGAGAATTGACATAAGCAATACGATAAAACTAATAGCCTGAACATTTGAACTCCTTTTCTTTATCTGAGTGCGAATTTGCATCGCCTGCCTTGAATCACATCAAAATAATGTTGGTTTAGCAACAATATCGTGACGTACGCACTTTAGTGCGGGGGTCGCCATAACCGCTATGGATCACCTGCCAGTTCAGAACATCCTTCCAGGCCCGCGCAAATATGTGTAGAATATTGTGTGGAGGTTTACACAAATGGCTACGAATTTATCTATTGACCCAGCGTTGATCGAAAGAGCGCGCGAAGTTAGCGGTGAGCGGACGAAAAAAGCAGCCGTGACGAAAGCTTTAGAGGAGTTCATCGCGCGGCGTGAGCAAAAAAATCTAATAGAATTATTCGGCAAGCTCGAATGGAATACGGACTACAATTACAAAACGGAACGTTCTAGGAGTTGAGTGTCTTCGTCGACACTAGCGTATGGTCGTTGGCATTTAGGCGTGATAACCCGCCATCGCTTCCCGAGATTAACGAACTTAGACACGCACTTGGTTCAGGATCCGCGATTAGCACGGGCCTGGTTCTGCAGGAACTTCTACAAGGTTTTTCCCGCCCTAAGGCACATCAAAAAATTGTCGAACATTTCACTTCGATTCCGCTGCTGATTCCCGATAGGGACGACCACGTCTCGGCCGCCGAACTGCGCAATAAGTGCCGTACGAATGGCCTGCAAATCGGCACTATAGACGCCCTGTTAGCGCAACTTTCCATTCGGCACGAGCTACCCATCCTGACAACCGACAAAGACTTCGAAACTGTAGCACGCATTTCGCCGCTTTCCGTTTGGACACCGTAGGGTGCGGACATTTTAATTTGTTTGGGCTTTGTCAGTTTTTCCGCGGCGACGAATCTTTAAGCACGAAAAAACAATCGTTGATCATTAGGCACAGGTTAACTGAGTTTGGAACGTCTTAGAGCCGAATTCACGATGGTTCTCCGCCGTTGGCAGATGAGGATCCGGGCGAATCTGTGATTCAATTAGTTGTCGACGATCCTGAGCCGCGCTATTGCAACCATCGCTAGCTAACCTTCGCCGCTCACTCAATACAACGTTAGCTCGCCCGTCACCTCATCGATCCGCGCGGGATCATCGGGACCAATCGCGCATGCTGTTAATGTTGGCACGCCGCCAAATTCTGTTCGACCGCTGTCGCGAATGAGATGAGTCTCAAGCCCCAGGTCGGTTGCCTTTGCGTGATGTGCGAGCAGCTCGTCTTCAGAGTTTACCTTTAAACACACTTTCGCCATGCCCTTTGTTACCCACTCGAGCTCTGCGGGTTTGAGGCTTAGCGACACTTCTGTTGCACTGGTAGCACGTGCCCTTAGGCGATTGACGAGAAACGCCATGGACGCGTGAGACCCTTGCGCGATTTCTTTTCCGCGGCGCATTTTGAGATCGCGCCGAATGAGAATAACTTGTTTGATGGTTGCGTTACCTACGTAGGTTTTCGATACGCTTGAGCTTAATGCTCTGCGGCGCCCTCGGCGCCGATCCCGGTATACGCGCGAACGAGTTGATCATCAAACGCTTGTTGTGCGGCTCGCGCGCTCGGGCTGCGGTCGAGTAATGATAAAACGACGATCGATATGATCGCGGTGAGCATCGAAAACAATGCGGGGTATTTGTAGGGAAATATCGCTGTTTCAAATCCAAGCGTATCCACCCACACTGCCGGCCCTAGGATCATTAGAGCAACGGTGGTGATCAATCCGATCGTGCCGCCAGCGACTGCGCCAAACGTGGTGAGTCGACGCCAATACATCGATAAAAATAAGATGGGAAAATTGACGCTCGCCGCAACGGCAAAGGCAAGCACCACCATGTAGGCAACGTTCTGTTCTTCAAAAGCGAAGCCCAAAGTGACGGCAACGATGCCGAGCACTAAGGTAGCAATGCGTGAAATTCTAACGACGTCGGCCTCAGATGCCTTTCCGCGTCGCACAACGTTGACGTATATGTCGTGCGAGATCGCAGACGCACCGGATAAGGTAAGCCCCGATACAACGGCCAGGATCGTCGCGAACGCAACCGCCGATATAAACCCCAAAAATAAATCGCCGGCGGCCGCGTGCGCTAAATGGATCGCCGCCATGTTGTTCCCGCCGAGAAGCTTGCCAGTTAGATTATCAAAATAACTTGGGTCCGCGTTGACGAGCACAATGGCACCAAAGCCAATGATAAACACGAGCATGTAGAAGTAACCGATAAATGCACTCGCGTAGAGTACCGAACGGCGTGCTTCGCGCGCATCGGGAACGGTGAAGAAACGCATTAGTATGTGCGGCAACCCGGCGGTGCCAAAGACCAATGCCGTACCAAGCGAAATCGCAGAGATGGGGTCGGAAATAAGCGCGCCGGGGCCCATAATCGCCCTGCCCTTCTCATGCACGTCGGTCGCTCCACGAAATAATGCTTCAACAGAGAAATCGAGATGCGACATGACCAACACCGAGAGTACTGTCGCACCGAATAGCAACAAAGTTGCTTTTATGATCTGCACCCAGGTGGTTGCGATCATTCCACCGAAGGTGACATAGATAATCATCAACACGCCGACGGTGCATATCGCAACGGAATATGGGATCCCAAACAACACTTCAACGAGTTTTCCAGCGCCAACCATTTGTGCAACGAGATACAAAATAACCGCTACCAACGTACCGCAAGCAGAGAGCACTCGGATCCGATCGGCGTCCAGTCGGATCGCGACCGCGTCGGTGAACGTATATTTACCTAGGTTGCGCAGGCGCTCCGCAAGTAAAAACATAATCACCGGCCAACTGGCGATGCCACCAATGGCGTAAATTAACCCATCGAATCCGCTTAAGAAAATTAGCCCAGACACGCCCAACAGCGAGGCAGCGGACATAAAATCGCCGGCTATCGCGAGACCATTTTGGAAGCCCGTTACCTTGCGTCCTGCGGCGTAGAAATCTTGCGAGGTTTTCGTGCGCCGCGCCGCCCAGTAGGTGATGCCTAAGGTAACCGAGACAAAAACCATGAACATCGAGATTGCCGCGATATTAAGTGGCGGTGCGCTTTGTGTGTCGGCGGCCGCGGCCACGTTGGCGGTGCACATCAGTATCACAGCGGGGCCGTACTTCATGAACTCGCGAGTAAGCGTCATACGTAATTCGGTTTCTACAAAGCTAAGGGGGCGGTACACCACGACATTCGCGATGTGGGTGTCGCCGCCGTAATGAATGATTTTCTCAGTGCGCGGTCGAGTTTTTGGTTGCCGCCTTTTTGATAATCGCATCGATCGCCGGATCGAAATCTCGATTCGACCGCAAGACATATATACCGATTAGCACAAGGGACAGGATAATGACGGAAAAACCGATCGGGATCCCCCAGGTGATGACGGTATGGTCGGAAAGCGGCGTGGCGAGAAATTCCGGCACGAAAGCAATCGTCAATATGAAGCCGTAATAGCTAACCAACATAATTATCGCTAGCGACCAATTAAACCACGCGCGCCGCCGGCGTAAGGCGTTAAACGCCGGGTCCGCCAATATTTCTTTCTCTAGTGCCTGCACGGCTACCAAAGTTTGCTACTGGCTAACTGCGCCCCCGCGGCAAGGGATTCGAATTTCTTCCGCACAACCGATGGCGCAACCATTTCCCAGCCAGCGAACGTACCGAATCCACAATCAGAGCCGGCGATTACTCGCTCCTTGTCCCCTACTGCATCGACCGCCTCGAGGATCCGATTACAAATCACTTGTGGATGCTCGATGTAGTTGACGGTTGAATCGATCACTCCGGGGATAACCAGTGCATCTTGTGGCAACGGATTTGCCTTTAAGGCCGCGTATTCGTGTTGGTGGCGAGGATTCGCAAACTCAAGTGAAAATGCTCCGACGTTTGCGTTGCGAATAACCGGCAAAATATCGGCCATCGGTACATCGTGGTCGTGCGGCCCATCGTAGTTTCCCCAGCACACGTGTAGCCGGATCCGATCTTTCGGAATATTCACACAGGCTTCGTTAATGGCCTCGATGTGAACGGCGATCGATTCTTGAAAATCTTTTAACGTGCCATGCTGAAACATGCCGTGCCATTCCATTGCCAGATCGGGACAATCGAGCTGCAATAAATAGCCGCGCGAGTGAATAAGCTCATACTCTTGGCGCAGTTCGCGCGCGACCGCACGAACATAGGACTCATGGGAATCGTAATGTCCGCCATTACGCATTGTTGTACAGACGATTCCGGGCGACGCAGCGGTCATGAATGTTTCAGTATATCGACCCGCATGCGCTGCCAATGCTTCGTCGAACAAATCGCATTCGTGACGTGCCGGTGCGAGATCTTTGTATTTCACCTCACGATCGGCTGCCGGTGCGTCGTAAACTTTCGACATTACCATACCGCGATTCATCCAAATCTCGGCGAAGTCTGGATGGTCGGCAAAGTCTCGAAAGGGATCACGCTCGCTTACCCCGCCGAAACCCTCGAGGCGTTGCGCGACATAAGTTTGAAAACCAACCCGGGGTTGCTCGCCGTCATTAATGACATCGACCCCAGCGTCAATTTCCATCCCAACGCAGTGCTTTACGCCCTCTGCCGCAAGCGCGTTCAAGCGTTCGCGATCGACCGATTGACCATCTTCATCGGCGATGAGTAAATCGGATAATTCACGAGCCCGGGGTAGTGAGCCGACGTGAGTCGTTAAGATCCGGTTTTCGCTGCGTTTCATAATTACCTCCGAGGCCGCTGTAGGCATTTTTTTGCTTGTTGTAGGCGACCGCACGTCGCGTCGTTGACCGGCGGCTCACGCGCCTTTTGGCCTGTAGAGTACCGTATGCTACGCAAAGTGAGTAGCGATCGGGCGGCGGTGGCTAATTGACGTGTGAGACCCGCTATAAGCTCGCGCTTCCCCAAGAGTGGCGCGCACTAGCAGCAGGTGCGGCCGGGCGTTTTGTCCACAATAATTCGGTAAACTAACCGCCGAACCGAGTTTCAACCATATAAAACTAAGGATTGCTTGCATGCCGTATCGAATCTCTGTGGACACTGGCGGTACTTTCACCGATGTTGTGGTAACCGACAGTAATGGTCGCTTTACCGTCGGCAAAGCGTTGACCGATAGACAACGTGCCTTCGCCAGTATCGAAGCTGGCATTAATGTCGCCGCAGAAGAACTCGGAATCACCGGCACCGAGCTGATCAAAGACGCGTCGATGTTTGTGTATGGTACGACCCGGGCGACGAACGGAATTATCGAGCGCAAAATCGCCCGCACAGCGTTTCTCACCACCAACGGATTTCCCGACATCTTGCTCCTGAAAGAAGGCGGCAAATCGGAACCCCACAATTTGCAGGTGGAATACCCCGATCCGTACATACCACGACGGCTCACGTTTGAAGTCCCCGAACGAATGAATGCCGAGGGTGGCGTCGAAACGGCGCTGGATGAAGACGCCGTGCGTGCGCTGTTGGCGACATTATCCGATAAGAAAATTGAAGCGATCGCCGTGTGTTTGCTATGGTCGATCGCGAACCCCGCGCATGAGCTTAGGCTCGGCGAGCTGATTCGCGAAGTCCTACCTGATGTGCCATTCACCTTGTCGCATCAATTAAACCCAATTTTGCGAGAATATCGACGCGCTTCCTCGACCGCCATCGACGCATCGCTGAAACCGATGATGCAAGAATATTTGCTCACCTTGGAATCCGATCTGCATGCCGCCGGTTATACGAATGATGTATTGGTGAGTACCTCATTTGGCGGCGTTATGCACTTACGCGATGTCGTCGAACGCCCGATTTTTCTCGTTAAATCGGGGCCTGCAATGGCGCCCGTTGCGGGGCTCGCCTACGTGCAAGCCGAAGATCTCACCAATGATGTGATCATTTGTGACGCCGGCGGGACTACGTTTGACGTGAGCCTGGTACGCGATGGCACAGTCGAATTTTCACGCGACACGTGGCTCGGCCCACAATGGGTCGGCGACAACCTCGGCATGGCCTCGGTCGCGGTACACAGTATCGGCGCAGGTGGGGGCTCTATCGCTTGGGTGGATTCCGGCGGCTTGCTAAGGGTCGGTCCGCACTCGGCTGGTTCTGATCCCGGCCCCGCATGTTATGGCAGCGGTGGCGACCAACCCACCGTCACCGACGCCGCAGTTACCTTGGGATATATCGACCCGGCACACTTTCTGGGCGGCCGGATGGCGCTCGATGCAAATGCCGCGCGCATGTCACTCGTCGAGCTCGCAGAGAAGCTCGGAGAATCGGTGGAACGCGCAGCGTTCGCCGTCATGGCGGTGGCCAACGAAAACATGATCCAGGCGATTAAGGAATTAACCATTAACGAAGGGCTGGACCCAAGTGAATCGGCACTAGTGGCGGGCGGCGGCGCCGGCGGTTTAAACATTGTGCCAATCGCGGCCGAACTCGGTTGCAAAACGGTATTGGTGCCACGCACGGCGGGCGCACTCAGTGCGTCGGGCATGCAGTTCTCCGACATCATCACCGAAGCCGGTGCAAGTCGCTTAACCCACTCGGAAGATTTCGATTTTGACGGCGTCAATGCGGCGCTGGCATCGATCGACGGCGAGCTCGATACCTTCGCAGAACGTTTGCGCGCGCGCGGATTTAAAGATATCGAAAAACGTTATTTCGTCGAGGCACGCTATCGATTTCAAGTTTGGGAGCTCGAAATCCCGGTGGCGAAAAATCGCTTTGCGAAGGCTGACGACGTGACGGAATTAGTGCAAGAGTTTCATCGGGTGCACGAGCGGGTGTTTGCGGTACAAGATTTGGGGCAAGCCGTGGAATGCCTGAACTGGCGCGGCCGTTTAATCGCAACGGTGCAAGCGCCCTCACTTGAACCACCGCGAAAACCAACCGAACAAGCGGTACAAGCGGCCCGCCACCGACCGGCCTATTTCGCCGAGGGGCTGCTTGATACAGCCATCTATCACGGAGACGAACTCGACGTGGGTGCGGTGATTAATGGTCCGGCAATCGTCGAGGAGCCCACTTCAACGTTAGTCGTTTATCCCGGCTCGGTTGCACGAGTCAGCGCTGGCGGTCGATATATTCTCACCCCGCCGGAGGAAGCAAAATTATGAGCCAGCAAGAAAACGATATCGCGAAGACAGAAATCGATCCCATTCTCATGGCGGTGCTCGCCAATCGGTTGAATGCGATTGTGCGTGAAATGTCGAATACCTTGCTACGCACGGCACGCTCCGCGGTGCTCGCGGTGGTCCGCGATTTCTCGTGTTCAATTGTCACCGGTGATAACCGCATGCTGTGTCCCGGCGAAGGTTTACCTGTCCATATTTTCGGCAGCAGCTTGCAGTCGCAAGCGATGTGCGATTTACATAACGACTTAAAATCGGGCGATGCGTTCCTGCATAACGATCCGTTTTTAGGTAATACCCACCCGGCCGATCATATGATTATGGCGCCGGTTATCGTCAATGGTGAACATTTGTTTACCACCTGCGCAAAAGCGCACCAGGCGGACTGCGGCAATTCGATCCCGAGTACCTACCACGCCTATGCGCGTGATGTGTATGAAGAGGGTTCGCTGATCTTTCCATGCGTGCGTGTGCAAAAGGATTACACCGATGTCGACGATATCATTCGCATGTGTAAGCGCCGTATTCGCGTACCCGAACAGTGGTACGGCGACTACCTTGCCACCATCGGCGCGGCACGCATCGGTGAGCGGCGTCTCGTTGAATTAGTTGAACGCTACGGGATGGACACGATTCGGCAATTCATTAAGGAGTGGTTCGCCTATTCCGAACGGCGGATGGCGGAAGCCATTAAGAAGTTGCCGAATGGTACGTTGAAAAACGTGGGCCACTACGATCCCTTCCCGCCGGTGTTGCCCGATGGGCTCGATATTAGAGTCGATGTGGCAGTGGATTCTAAGGAAGGTCGAATCGAAGTCGATTTAACCCACAACGAAGACAACAAGGACTTTGGTCTAAATCAATCTGTGGCGTGTGCCACCAGCAATGCGATGGCCGGGGTGTTCAATTGTCTTGATCACGATGTACCGCATAACGCGGGCAGCTTTTCGCGAGTGACGGTAAAGCTCCGTGAAGGTTGTATTACCGGGATCCCGAAATTTCCGCACAGCTGCTCGATGGCGACAACGAACATTGCCGATCGTATTGTCAACATCACGCAATCCGCGTTTGCGGCGATCGGCGACGGCCACGGTTTAGCCGAAGGCTCGATGGGCATGGGCGCGGGCGCGGCGGTCATTTCTGGGCACGACTGGCGTCGCGATGGCCCCTATATCAACCAAGAGTGGGTGGTTGCGAATGGCGGTCCTGGTACGCCAACGACAGACGGATGGCTGAACTACGGCCTGCCAGTCGTTGGCGGTCTTATGTACCGCGGTAGCGTGGAAGTCGACGAATCGAAATATCCGATCATGTTCGAATCGATGAGAGTCGTCGCTGGTGGTGGCGGTGCTGGACGATTTCGCGGTTCGCCGGGGGCCGACGTTGTTTATGGCCCTCGCCACGATCCGATGACCGTCGTGATCTCCTGCGATGGGCAAGTTAATCCGCCACAAGGCGTTCGCGGTGGCCATGCCGGCCCACCCGCGTCGACCTTTAAGATTGCTCGCGACGGCAGCACTGAAAAGTTACCTGGTGTGGTTGAATGTCGCCTGGAACCTGGTGAATGGGTACGTGGAATCGACGCCGGTGGCGGCGGTTACGGTAGCCCACTAGAGCGCGATCCGGCGCGTGTGTTGAAAGATGTGACTGAGCGCTGGGAAACCGTTGATCGTGCGCACGATATTTATGGCGTCGTTTTCTCCGGCGACATGGACGACGACTCACTCGTTGTTAATGCGGCGGCCACAACCGCACGGCGCGCCGAACTCGCGGCCTAGCTCGTTTGTCCGAATGACACGGTGCGGCGGCTCAGAGATTACTTGGTAATAGAAACATAGCGACACTGGTGACCGCAAACACGACGCTCGCGACTAAAAACGTGTAACCGACCACATCGCCAAACCGCAGTCGCGTCACGGCGAGTATTGGGATCGCAAAAAACGGTTGGATTAAATTCGTTAGCGAATCGCCATACGCATAAGCCAAGGTAATTGTCACCACGGAAACGTCGAGCGCCTCGCCTGCCGGGATTAGGAATGGCGCTTCGATCATCCATTTCGAACCAGCCGAAGGTACAAACAAATTCATAAACCCGGAATAAACATACACGACGAACGGATACGTTGTGGTTGTGGCTAAATCAGAAAACAACCCGCCCAGCCATTTGCCCAACCCGGTGAACTGCAATAACCCAAAAATGCCGGCGTAGAAGGGAAACTGCACAATGATCCCCCACGCTGAATCGACCCCCGCTCGACAGGCGCGTAAGAACGACAAGGGGCGCCCATGTAAGATGAGCGCAAGCACGAGAAACGTTACGTTGTAGGCGTTAATCGTCCAACTGGTGCCGAATCCAATGGTCGCGATCGAATGACCGAGCGGGTAGGCAAGCAACAACACGGCTAACCAAATCCAACCGCGGAATTGGTCGACGTGATCGGCTGGTGTGCGCGGTGCCGGATCCTCTTGTGGCGGCGATGGCAGGATCGCGTCGATTTGTTCAGCCGTTAACGTGCGTACATTTTTACGCGGATGTAATAAACAGACCGTGAGCAACGCGACTAAGCCAATGACCGAAATGATAACGATGTTGTATGTGTTGAATAGGGTTTCGGTCACTGGATAGATACGATCAACGACGGGGGCAATATCGGTGGGGTTTAATAACGGGTTCCCGGGGGTCGCCAAAATAAGCGGCGCAGAACCCGACAACCCGCCATGCCAGACCGTGCCAATGCCGATATAAGCCGCCGCAATTAATACACGCACATCCGTATTCGGATTGCGTTTCAGCAAAAACGGGGTAAATAGTGCACAGGAAATCAAGCACACAGCCCAGTTGAGATAACCGGTGATTAACGAAAAAATACCGGCGACTAATAGCGCCTGAACAGGCTTATCGGGATTGGGGATTGATGCGAGCCAGTCGAACATCCGGTACACCGGCTTCGAAGCGACAACCGCATGTGCCGCCACCATCGCAATCGTAAATTGCATGGCCAAGGTCAAGAGTTTCCAGTTGCCTTTGCCCCACGCCAAAATTGTCTCTTCAACCCCGGCGCCGGCGCCGAAAATACATAAGAAGATAGCGACCGCGGTTAACATCATACAAATGACCCACGAGTCGGGTACCCACCGCTCCGTGAAATTCGTTAGAGACCCGCCGAGATCGCGAAATACGTTTAACGCTGTCATAGTGTCGAATTACCAAATTTGAGCCGTTTACCGCCGCGCGCGAGTGGCCACTGTCGGGCCGATGAACATTAATTGGGCGTGGCAGAATTTTAGGGACCGGCATAATAGCGGTTTGTGCACCCGGGTGCTCCGGATGATCGCAGCGAGCGGCGCGCGCGAGTAGTAAGGCCTAGATACGCCCCCAACAAATACACCGCGAAACCGCAGAATGCGCTCGACATGGGTCGTAATGTTGTAATTCCGCTACTTTCATGAACCAACGCCCGAGTGGTATTATCGTACAATCAGTTAGGCTACTTACTTGAAGCAGATAGTTAGCAACAGAGTCCATGTACGGCACTACGTTTGCAGGAGCAAGAAATGAAGGCGATATTTAGTCAATTTACAGCGGTTATGTGTCTCACCGTGGTGGCGCAAATTGCGCTCGCGCAATCGGTGGAAGATTTCGTTAGCAATGAACTTGTCGACCTCGGCGAGAACGAGCCGCAAGACGCCATCGGGTTTGTGATCGGGCAGATCTGCCCGAGCGGCACCATCATCACGGATGCCGACCTCCAAGCACGCTGTAACGAAGTAGCCGGCGCTGGCATCAGCGATAACCCCACGGCACAAGATGGATTACAAGCGATGGCGCCAGAAGAAGACGCCGTGATCGCATCATCGCAGGTCGACGCCGGTAGCGCACAAATCGATAACATCGGCGATCGCCTATCGTCGTTGCGCGGATCCTCAGGCGGCGGCTTAGTCTATCGACAACAAAGCGGTTTCAATTTCTCGAGTGGCGCGGCTGGTGATATGGCATCCCCATGGGGATTTTTTATTAATGGGTTGTATGCGAATAGCGATCGCGATTCGACCTCACGTGAATCGGGTTTTGAATCTGACGACTTCGGTGTAACGGCTGGCATCGATTACGCGTTTTCCGACAAATTCATTTTCGGCGTCGCCTTTGGTTACAAAAACGCGGATGCGGATATCAGCAATAACGGTGGCGAGCTCGAAACAGATTCGTATAGCTATTTCGCCTATTGGTCGTTGTATCCAGATCAGTATTGGTATGTTGATGCGATGGTTGGTTACACCAACAACGATCACGATCAAGTGCGTAACGTTGCGTATACGATCGGCGGACCAGGTTCTGGCCTCGGCACGGGCTCTAACACGATCGATAACTCCGCGATTTCCGACACAGAAAGCGACGAAATATCGGTAAGTGTCACGGCGGGGCGTAACTTCTACAACGGCGCCTGGACCATTAGTCCGTACGGACGGGTTGAATACGCCGACATCGAAATCGATGGTTTCAACGAACAAATGTCGCGCACGGCTGCACTTGGTTCAGGTCTTGCGTTGCAAATTGACGATCAAGACTTTGAGTCGTTGATGCTTACCTTTGGCGCATCTGCAACTGCACAATGGGGTGAAAGATTCTTCCCGAATTTTATTGCCGAGTACGTCCACGAGTTCAAGAATAACAACGTACCCATCACCGGGCGTTTTATTAATGATTCGTCGCAGACTACATTTACCTTGCTCACCGATTCGCCCGATAGGAATTTCTTTAACATCGGCGTCGGCATAACCGCGGTACTTACCGATCAGATTGCAGGATATGCTCGTTATCAAGCGATGCTCGGCTACGAAGATCTCGACGTCCATGCGGTCGAGATAGGTCTTCGCTTCGGATTTTAGTACCTCGACGCCTCGCTTAGTTGCGCGCGCTATATCGCGCAAGCGTTGTTGGCCAAATGCGCGGCCAACAACAACCGTGGTCGAAATCGGGCACGACGGTTAGCACCGCCGCCGTAGGTTGTTTGGCGACGACGTGACGAACGACCGATACCGGTACGTTGTTGTCTCTAGCGCCGATTAAATGTAATTGCGCTACCGACGTCGGCAGCGGTTTCATGTCTGCAGGATTTAATGATCCAATCAATGGGCCGTAACCGTGTAGTTCGGTCCATGCTTGGGTGTCTAAGTTTGCCGCGATCGTGATGATGGCGTCGAGGCGCCGCATCGCGGGCGCCGCCAGCATCGCCAACGTACCGCCTCCGCTATAGCCAATTAAAGTTACCGGAGAGTGTGGGTAGTCTGCGATCGTGTCGTTGATCACGGACACGATAAGGCCAACAACCTTGGACGAGTACCGCCCCACGGTCCATTCGCGGGGGTGACACCCGCTGCTTTTCCCGTAGTAACATGGCCGTCCGATGAGGAGAGACGGTGTTTGATCCAATGCAATTAACCCCAATATAAGGCGATCGCGGGACGTCGGATCTTGTGCCGTACGATTGCCGCGCAATATTGGCGCGCCATCGCCATCGAGGTAAATGTGGATCGGTTCGCCGTCGATCAACGGCGAACTTCGGTAGGTCACAATTGAATCTTGCGTCTGCGGGAGCATTCCTTGACGCAACGCCTGCGCGTGGAATCGCGCCGACGGGGTCGCACAACCCGTTGCAGCACATAGCACAGCGATAGCGGTAATTTTTATCAGCGAAGCGACATGCGATACCATAGGGTGTGGAAGCGGATCTGCATTTCGGCTCGACCGAGCGGTAGTTGTCACAGCAACGTATCAGGGAGCGACACCATGACGACCTCAAAGCTTACGGATATTCGGCAAAGCACTTTGTTTGCATTGCTTATAATGGTGGCTATCAGCTTACCAGCACGCGGCGAAGATTTCGCCGCAACGTTAACCAAACTCGACGGCAAAGCCTATGCCGCCGCAACCGGTGGCGTGACGCGAGCGCTGAACATGAGCGACACACTCTCCGAGCGCGAACGCGTGATTACCGGTAGAGATACAAGCGCCGAGATTACATTTACCGACGACACGAAAATCACTCTAGGCGCGAGCACCATCGTCACAGTCGACTCCTATAAGTATCGCAAAAAAGAAGCTGCTCCAAACGCGGCCGTCGCCGAAGAAAGTTTTTCTATGTCGATTTTGCAAGGCGCCGTTCGCGCCGTCACCGGACTATTAGCGAAACGAAGTCCATTTAGCGTTAAATTTCGAACTAGAATTGCGACGATCGGCATCCGCGGCACGCACTTTGCGGCCGAGGTCGACGGCGACACCGCCACGGTTATCCTACTGGCGCAAGAGGAT
>JAVJHY010527160.1:0-18871 GCA_035593235.1 Phascolosoma agassizii | reverse complement strand
CTGGCGGCCTGGCCTTTGCCGAGCTCGGAGCGTTCTTCGAGGCGCACGATGGCGACGCGGACTTCGTTTGGAAGCTCGAGGAGGACGAGGCGTTCGACGCGCCGAGCAGCGGGCCCGGCGTCGGAACGGTCGCGCCCGACTTCGAGCTCGCTTCTCCCGATGGAACGACTACGGCGCAGCTCTCGAGCTTCGCCGGCGATCGACCCGTCGCGTTGATCTTCGGCAGCGCCACATGACCTCCCTTCCGCGCTTCGGCCGGTCGGCTGAAGGAACTCTGGGGTGAGTATTCGGATCGGGTCGCGTTCTTCGTCGTCTACATCCGTGAGGCGCACGCGCTCGACGGCGCGAGTCCGCTCGGCGGAGACGGGATGCCGATCTTCGAGGATCCCGTATCGCTCGAGGAGCGCCGCGGGATCGCGCGCGTCTGTATGACGAAGCTCGCGCTCGAACCAATTCCCGCGCTCGTCGACGGCATCGACGACGCCGTGAATCTCGCCTACGCCGCGCACCCCGATCGGCTGTACCTCGTCGGGCGGGACGGGCGCATCGCCTATCACGGCTTCGAAGGTCCGATGGGCTTCGACGTCGAAGAATTGGCCGCAGCGATTCGCGACGAACTCGGCGACTAACGAGCGGAGTCAGCGCGGAACGAAGATGCTCCAATTGCCGATCGGCTCGGCGCGCTCGTGGCGCTCGAGCCACGACTTCCAGTCTCCAGCGAACGTTCCGAGTCGCTGTTGAATCGTCTCGTCGACGATCACGACGTCCGGCTGCGCCGCATCGATCGCACGCAGCCAGCCCGCGAAGCCACCGCTTTCCTTCGCGTGGATGTAGTCGCGAATGCCACGCATGATGAACGCGTAGCGCGCGACGTTCTCGCGATCGAGCAGGACCGGAAGCTCGGGCACACCGATCGCGGCGATCGTCGCGTCGCCGTAGACGCGCTCGAAGCGCCGCGCGTGTGCGCGCTGCTCGACCAGACCACGGTTGCGCGCGAAGCGGTAGGTCGCGGCCGAGAAGACCGTCAAGACGAGCGCCGGCGCGAGTAGAAGCAGAGTGCGTCGACGTCCCGATAGCTCGAGCGAGCCCGCGACGCCGCGCGCCCCGCACGAAATGAGCCAGCCGAGCGAGAGCGCGACGTATGGCAGGAAAACGAAGAAGTCGGGGTACTGCTGGAAATCGAGCAAGGACCACGCGACGGGGAACGGGAACGTGAAGAGCAAGCACGCGAAGGGGTCGCGCACGAGCCGGCGCCAACCCGACTCACGAATGCGCCAGGCGTAAAGCAAGCCGATGCCGAGCAAGCCGAACAGCGTCGGAATCCCCATCCCGTTGTAGACGAGGATCGTCATCATCGAGGCGATCTGCCGACGTAGCGAGCTCGGGTTCTCGAGGTAGACCAGATTGAAGACGAAGCAGCCATCGAGGAACTCGCCGAGTGCGCCCTTCGTGGCCGCTTGGGCCAACAATGCGACCGTGGGCACAAGCCCCCCGAGAGCAACGCGGCGTACGGCGCGGAACCGATCGCGGGCCGAACCCTCGCGCAGGGCCGCGAGCCCGAAGGCAGCGACGACGAAGAGTCCGGTTGGTTGCCACGTGAACGCCGCGAGCGTCCCCGAGAAGCCGGCCAAGAACCAGCTTCTCCGCGCGATGAAGAGGAGCGTGAAGACCTCGAACATGGTCATCAGCATCTTTGGCCGCGTTCCGGAGAACGCGTGAGCGCCGAAGCCCCAGAACGAAACGAAGCACGCTGCCGTCACGAGCGCCTGGATGTTCGATCCGAAGAGCCTGCGCGATAGCGCGAACACACCCGTCGCGGTCGCAGACGCGATCGCGAGGAAGAGCCAACGCGTCGCGGCGATGCCGTCGCGTCCGGTCAGGTCGGCCACGGTCACTCCAAGGGCGCAGACGATCTGGCCGAGCGGGCCCTTGTGATCGAAGACACCGACGTACACGGGCGTCCCGCGGGCGATCGATTGCCCTCCGTACAGGAAGATCGCGTCGTCGTGGTTCAGCCGGCCTTCCGAACCGCCCATCCAGTACACGCATGCGCTGAGCAGAAAGACGGCCGCGAGCGCGAGCCAGCCGCGGATCTTCTCCCGATCGGTCACAACCCGAAGCGTACTCGCCGCGCGCGGTCCTGGAAAGGTGTCGGAACGCGGCGGCTAGCGCGCCGATCCGGATGACCGCGTAAGCGTCGCTTCGAGATGTCCGTGGAGCGTCGGAACGCGGTCCGTCGACATCCGCATGGTGTAGGAGAGCGTCGCTGGCCCGATGCGATAGGTTCGCGTCGTCGAGACCATGCGCGGGTCGTGCGCATGCGATGCGCTCGTGAAACGAAGCTCGATGACGTCGTCGTCGACGGGAGTGACGTGCCCGACGAGGACTTCCGTCCGTCCCGACTGTTGCGCGTTGAGCAAGTGTACGGACCCGTCGTCCTGCGGCAGCAGGAACCCGGTCTCCCAGTGGGAAGGCTCGCCGTCCTCGATCAGGGTCGTTCGCTGCTCGTAGAGCAAGTCGGACGCACCCTCGCGTGCTTCGACGCGAAGGTGCTCGGCGTAGCGGAATGGCTCAATCGTCGGGAAGCGCCCGTTCCCGCTTCCGTTCCATTCGCCAATGAGTCTCAGGAGGAGCCGATCCGTCGATTCGCGATCTGACATCCGAGCAGCTTAGCGTTCGGCGCGCTCAGACGCCGCGCCTCCTACCTTGCCGGTTGAACGAAGGCGAGGTAGGTCGCCGCCGAGAGCCCGCCGGCTCCGTCCGGAACGAACGTCCCGATGAACGTGCGCGAGAAGAGGTCGAAGCGCCGGACGCGGTTCGTCGTGACCGACGTGATGTAGAGGTCTCCGTCGGCCGGATTGATCGCGATGCCGGTCGGCTTCTGCATCGCCGCGACCTGCTGAATGAACTGACCCTGGTCGTCGAAGTGCAGGATGCGATTGCTGCCCTCGCTGCTCACGAAGAGCGAGCCGTCGTCCAGGAACAGGAGCATCCGCGGGTTGCGTAGTCCGCCGCGCAGGGCGGGGACGAACTTGCCCATCGAGAACCCGAAGAGGCCGTTGTAGCGGATGATGTTGTTCGAGAAGTAGCTGGGCACATAGAGGTGGCCGTCGGGACCGAAGACCATTCCGTTGTCCGGGCCGTTGAGTCCTCCGCTTCCCGCCGTCACGAACACACCCATGAAAGCGCCTGTCGAGCCGTCGTAGCGCAGGACCCTGTCGTTGTTGAAGTCGGCGACGTACAGGTTGCCGTCGGGTCCGAACACCGCGGCTGTCGGACCGTCGAGCCCACCCGACTCGTCGCCGGGCGTGCTCGGGTTGTCACCGACGAACACATCAAGAAATCGAGTTCCGTTGTAGCGCCAGACCTCGTCGACCTCCTCCGCGCAGACGTAGATGAGTCCGTCGGGGCCCAGGCGTAGCGACTGCGCTCCGGGGATGGACTCAAGGTTGCCGACCGGCTGTCCCGTCCGCGCGTCATAACGGTGAACGGCTTCGCTGTTGTATCCCGTGACCCAGATCTCGGGGCCCGGGAGGACGATGGGGGGGCCGACCACCCGCTTCTTCCTCTGCGCGTCGCTCGCGCAGGCGAGGATTCCGATGGTCGCGAGACAAGCGAGAACGCGAAGGAGAGGCTTGAAGGAACCTGACTGCGTGTGCATGGAGGGTCTGCTCGTTGGTGTGCCGCGGACACCATCGGCCGGGTGCCTACGTCAGTCCGAACGAGCTCGGAACGGTCGCAGCTGATTCGAGAATCCCGCGTCGAACCGGCCCTTTTTCGGAGCGTTGGATCGATCGGGGTATATAGGTAGACTGTTCCGAGTTCTCGCGGGGGGGCGCGTGGTTTCGCAGCTCTCGCCGGCTTGGGCACACCGCCCTCCTCCGCTGGGACGCACTCTCAACGTGGCGCGCGATCGGGTCGAGCGGACGATCTCCTCGTCTCCCCTTCGATTCGGTCGGCGTAGTGCGATTGGTTTTCGCGACTCTCGTCGAGGTCGGTCCCCCCCGACCTATCGAACGCGTGGAATCCAACGCGCTGCGTGCGCCTCGATCCAACCCGAGGAACAATCGAACGACTCGCCCTCCGGGGCGATGGAGCACTGGATGATGGCAAAGAAGAAGCGGAAGGCGTATCGCAGGCGCTCGACCGAGGAGCAGATCAAGGACCTCGAGAAGCAAGTCGCCGAGCTGCGCCTTCAGGCGCGCGAGGAGAAGAAATTCTCCCCCGACGCCGTCTTTGCCGATCGCAAGCGCCTCGAGCTCTCGCGCGCCGACTATTCCGTTCTGGTCGACGTCTCGGCGCTCACGATCTATCACTGGGAGCACTCGCACTCGAAGCCGCGCCTGGCTCAATTGAAGCGCTGGCTCGGTGTCCGTGAGCTCGGCGTCTCCGAAGCCTGGAAGAAGCTCGGCTACGAATAGCCCGCAGTCGCAATGGCGGAGGCGGAGGGATTCGAACCCCCGTTGAGTTGCCCCAAACCGGTTTTCAAAACCGGCGCATTCGGCCGCTCTGCCACGCCTCCGTGCGCGCGATCCTAGCGCGATCGGGCTGCGAGTTCGCGGCCTAGTCGAATCCCCGGTCCGGGAGTCGCCCGGCTCGTTCGGATCAACGGGCCCGTCTCGCGCTCACGCGGTACACACAGCGAGACGATCCGTCGAGCAGGTGTTCCTCGCGCGAGACCTCGACGCCCTTCCCCAGGCTGGCGCGGAAGACGTCGAGCTCGCTCGCGCACAGGCCCTGGCACATCTCCGCGGCGACGCAGATGGGGCAGTGGTTCTCGATGAGGAGCACGGAGCCGTCACGCTGCTTGCTCGATTCGGCCATGTAGCCCTCTGCCGACCGGAGCCGGGCCAACGCCGCGACGCGGCGTGCGAGCGGTGCCGTCTTGTCGGGAAGGCGTCCGCTGTAGTCGGCGACGGCGCGCTCCGTGCGACGGGTGAGGAGTTTGGCGAATGCGCCGGCGCCGACTTCGTCGCGCACGTCCGCAATCAGCTCCACCGCGAGCTCGGCGTAGCCGGTGGGGAAGCGCGCGTGCCCCTTCCGCGTCAGGCGCCAGATCTTTGCCGGGCGACCGACGGTGCGTCCCTCGGTCGATGGGGGCCGTTCGTGGACGAGTCCGTCCTCCGCTAGCCGCGCCAGGTGCTGGCGCGCTCCCATGCGGGTCATCTCGAGACGTCGCGCGAGGTCGCTCGCCGATGCGGGGCCCTTCGTCTTCAGCAGATGCAGCACTCGGTCGCGGCGGTCGGACGTGTCCATGGCGCGACGCTACCCGCGTTGGAATATTACGCAAGTCCTTGCTTGCGAAATGCGAGCATGCGAGAGTGGATCTCGCGTCGGATGGCGCGGTGACCCATGACACGCAGACAACGAGCGCAAGCCGAGAAGTGGGTGGTGGTCGACCGGGTTCCGGGCGACAGCGAGCGCGGCGTGATGCGGGCCACCAAGTGCGACGAGCACGCGCTAGTCGTCGGGCGTGACGAAGAGGGCTGTGTTTTCGCGCTCGACAACCGCTGTCCCCACGAGGGCTACCCGCTCGCGACGGGCACGCTCCACGGGCGCTCACTCACGTGCTGTTGGCACAACTGGAAGTTCGACGTGCGCGACGGTTCGTGCACGCTGGGTGGTGAGGACGTGCGGAGTTTCCCGGTGCGCGAGCGCGACGGTGTCGTTGAGGTCGACGTCGCCGAGCGGGATCCCGCTCTCGTGATCGCGGCCCGCCTCGAGAGTCTGCGAGCCGCGCTGTTCCACCACGACAATGGCCGCGCGCTGCGCGATGCGGTGCGCGCGCTCGAGGCGGGGCTCGATCCTCACACGCTCTTGGCGGAGGTGGCGGCGTACGACGCCGAGCACGCCGAGTACGGAACGACGCACGCGCTGGCCGTTGCAGCCGACTGCGGACGCATCCTCGCCGATGCAACGGCGCCGAGGTACGCCGGCGTTCACGCCGTGGAGGCCATCGCTCCGGCGATCGACATGTGCGGAGACGCGAACCGTCGGTTGGCGCGGCGCGAGCCCCCGGCGCCCGTGGCGGGCGCTACGCTCGAACGCTTCCGCGCCGCCGTCGAGGCCGAGAACGCGGAGCTCGCCGAAGGACTCGTTCGCGGTGCGTTCGACGCCGGAGTGTCGCGTCAGGTCGTCGAGCATTGGCTGTTTGCCGTGCTAGCGGACCACTTTCTCGACTTCGGACATCCGCTCATCTATCTGATCAAAGCGCAGGAGCTCCTCCTGCGTGTCGGCGACGAATTCGCCGCCCGCATCTACCCCGCGCTCGTCTACGGGATCGTCCTCGGTACCCGCGAAGACACGCTGCCGTACATGGAGGGCTATTCGCGTCGGTTGTCCGAGATCGCGCACGAGCTGCCCGCCGTGCACGCGAAGCGGGACGAGGGCGGTTCGCCTGAGTTCGACTCGAGCGCACTGCGCGCCGCCGTGCTCGACGGTTCGTCCATCAAGTCCGCGTTCGACGCCGTTTGGCATCCGCTGCGCGAAGGCGTCGCTCCGCGTGCGATTGCCGAGGCGCTCGTCGAGGCGGCTGCGCATCGATTGTGGCGCTTCGACACGAAGGTCGATCTGGATCCGAACGTTGTCGAGGGGTGGCTATGGGCAACGCATCGCTTCACCTTCGCGAGCGCCGTACGCAACTCCATCGAGCGCTTTGACTCGCCCGACGCGCTGCGTCTGCTGTTTCATGCTGCCGCGTTCGTTCATTCGGGGCGCCGCATGGATCGGGCGGAGTTCGAGCTCGGTGCGGCGGACCCGTCGGCGACTCTCGACGACGTGCTCGCCGCGGTACGCGCGCGGAAGGCCGACTCGGCCGTTGCGTGCGCGCGCGGCTTCCTGGAGTCGGGTGGCGACATCGCGGGCCTGCGCGCGGCAGTCGAGGACGCGTGCCTAGACGATCCAGCCGTACGCCCGATCGTCGTGGCCCACGCGATCAAGACGGCACGCTGCGCCTTCGAGGAGAGCGCGGAGCTCGGTGACGCGCGGCCCGTGCTCGCGACCATTCGGTTTCTCGCGTCGCCGGTCGTCGAGCGCCAGGTGCGTGGGATCGCGATACGATCGATCCGCTGGGTCGCGGACGGCGTGATGCCGGTCAAGTTGACCCAGTAGCCAGGTGGTCGCGCGGTGCGTCGGGGGCGCCGAGCAGAACTCCAGGGGAGCGAGCGATGTGTCGATGGAGGGGGGGCCGGATCCGCGCGCTCGCAATCGATACCGAAACATGATCGACCCCCCCGAAAAACTGGAGCTCGTCGCGACCTTCGTCACGGTTGGGCGCCAGGTGACCGCCATTGTCGTCGCGGTGACCGAGGACACCTTCGAGTTGCAGCTTCCGGTCGGTGCCGGCCTGGGCATTCCGCTCGGTCGCGAGTCGCAGATGACGCTCGTTGGCGGATCGGTGGACCACTCGCTCGACATCGTTGCGACGTCCATCTTCTGGAGCGGATCGTCGGAGCACGACGTCGTTCAGTGCTCCGCTTCCGCAACCGATTTAGCAGCGATTCGCGCCGCGCTTCGCAGCGAGCGTACGGCGATTCGTGTGCCCGTTCGTGGTCGGCGTGCCCTGCGCACACAGTTGGAATCGACGACCGGTGACTTCTCGATCGAAGGAGGCGTCGTCGACATGTCGGAATCAGGCATCGGAGTCATCATCGGCGTCCAGGACGATGCGCGACTCGCCACACTGATGTCTCGAGAGACCGATGGCTCCGCTTGGCACCTGACGCTGAAGTTTCACTTGCCGGGTAACGATGGTCCAATGCGCGTCGTTGCCGCGCTCCGCTATCGGTCGTTCAAGCAAACGTTCGTCAAGTACGGGCTGCACTTCGATGACGAAGGGACGCGCGCGGCGTTTCCGGAGCAGAGCCAGACCGTCGAGGAGCACCTGCTCGGTTACGAGCAGGTGCTCCGAGACGCCGCGTGAAACCGAGCGGTTCGCTCCCCAACCGAACGACCCGATCGTGCACAACGCCTCGAACCGCCGCGCCGCCCTCGCCCTCTCGTCGTTGTTTGTACTCGCGTGTAGGTCGACCGAGCCTGCAGCGCTGGCCGGCGCCGCGGTGTCGTGCTCGGCGGAGGATTCGATCACCGCCGACGAGATCCAGGCGCACGTCGACTTCCTCGCGTCGGACGAACTGGGTGGGCGCTATGCGCGCGGTCCCGAGGCCCAGCGTGCGGCGGAATACATCGCCGCACAGTTCGCGTCGTACGGGCTCGAGCCGATGGGGGACGAGGGTGCGTGGTTCCAGAGTATCGGTGATGAATTCTCTCCGAACGTCGTTGCGCTCCGCCGGGGCGACGTTCCGGGGTGCGTGGTTGTCACCGCGCACTACGACCATCTCCAGCGGGCGGAGGAAGGCGACGACCGAATCTTCAACGGCGCGGATGACAATGCGTCCGGCACGGCGGCGATTCTGGAGATCGCCCAAGCCTTCGGAACTCGTGAGGTCACGCCGCATCGCTCGATCGTGTTCGTCGCGTTCACGGCCGAAGAACTCGGCCTGCGCGGTTCACGCTACTTCGTGAACGAGCGTCCGGAGCCGATCCGCGAACTCGGAGACCTCGGCGAGATCATCGGCAACATCAACCTCGACATGGTGAGTCGAGGCGACGAGAACGTGATCTTCTGTGAACCCGGTGCCGGTGCGGAACACCTGGTCGCTGCGGTCGAGGACGCGAACGTGGAGATCGGGCTCGATGTCCGCGTCGGAGAGCATCGCGAGTGGCTCGCCCAGAGCGATCAGCAGTCGTTCCTGGAACGCGGGATCCCGGCGATCTACTTCGGTGTCGAGGACCACGCGGACTACCACCGCGTCACAGATCATGCCGAGCGCATCCTCCCCGAACTCGCCGCGAAGGTCGCGCGTCTGGCTTTCCTGATGGCGGAAGCGCTCTAGCAGGCCGAGGTTCGCCGAGGGCCCGCTAACTCGAGGTCCGCTCGGAATGGTGCGCGCGACTAACTTCGCGAAGTCGAGTCGTCACGCTTCTGGGCTACGCTTGCCGACGGTACGGCTCCGGGGACCGTGTCCGGCTCCCCGACGGCTTGCGCCGGGCCGCCCGCGCCGGGCGTCGCCTCTTGCCTCGACGACTCGGGCGATGTCGGCGCGCGCCCCATACCGATAGAGCGTGCGATGATGATCGCGACGATGCCGACGAAGCCAGACAGGAGCGCTCCCATCTTTGCGCTGCCCTGCAGGCCGAGGTCGGTCGGGAACGCGGCTCCCGAAACGAACAGCGCGACGGTCAGCCCGAGGGCAGCGACGAAGCCCGCCATCGTGACCTCCCGGTATCCCATGCGATCAGGCAGTGGGAAGCCGCACTTCGCGCCCAACGCGGCAAAGCCGAGGATGCCGATCGTCTTCCCGACGACGAGGGAACCGAGGATGATCCATGTCATCGTCCCCATGCCGCCGAGCTCCACTCCGGCGTTCCCCATCGCGAAGAAGAACAGTCCGAAGTCGACGAAGAACTTCAGTTGATGCTCGAAGTTGTGGAGCGGCGAATGATGTGCGTGCGTTGCGGCCGCCTGCTGGGGCGACATCTGATCGACCTCGTCGTTGTCGTTGAACATGCCGGTGTCGTGCTCCGGCCCCGGGAGGAACGGGACGATGAACACGAGCGCGAGCGCGGGGTGGAGGTGCGCCATCATCAGGCCGCACCACGCGATCGGACCGGCCACCGCGATGTAGGGAATCCACGACTGGATCTTCGCCTTGCGCATTCCGAATGCGACGGCCATCCCGAGGAGTACGAGCAGGAGGAACACCGGCTTGGCGGGGTTTGCCGGGTCACCGTAGAACACGGCGATGATGCCGAGCCCGATCGCGTCATCCGCGACGGCGAGCAAGAGAAGAAAGTTGATCGCGGGGTGCCCCTTGCCGAACACCGCGCGTGCCACGAGCCACGCGAGCGCGATGTCGGTCGCGGTCGGAATACCCCAGCCCCTCGACAGCTCCGACCACCCGAGCTCCGGAGCGAACAGACCCGCTTGCATCGAAAGGTAAAGCGCGAGGAAGAAGACCCCGATCGGTCCGATGACGCCACCCAGGGTCGCGAACAGCGGGTTGAGCGCCTTGCGAACGGGGTTGAGGCTTCCGCCAGGCAAACAAGCCTCCGTGATCTCCTTCGCCGCGATGCCGAAGAAGAACACCATGAACACGTCGTTGATCAGAAAGTGCAGCGTTAGCGCGTGCCCGAAGACGGTTGGATGCCCCGGTAGCTGCCAAGCATCGTGCCCGACGCCGAAGTAGCGCGCGTACCATTCCGGCGCGACGTTCGCGGCGATGAGGGCGGCGAACACTCCGGCGATCAGTGGGATGGAGAACTCTTGGAGAAGGCTGACGAAGCCTTTCTTATCTGAACTCATGGTGGTGCCGGCGGGGGAGGAGCGTACTCCAGGAGAAGCGGACGCGCGGGCGAGCGGGCGCGCCGTTGTAGCAGCGCGTCAAGGGGCTACTAGATAAGGGAAAGCGCTCCCGGCGGGAAGCGTTCCCGGGCGTTTCCCGATCCTCGACACAGGTTGGACGTCGCGCGCCTCGTCGCGCATTCGCCGGCCGCCGCGGTGTCCCGTACGCGCGTCTCAGAACCGGAACGGTAGGCGCACGAAGTCGAGCGAAACCGGCTCGGTGTCTCGGGAGAGACCCGCCCCCGCAGCGTCGAGATCGAACTCGATTTCGAACCGGAAGAATTCGAGCACCCCCGGTTCGATCGCGCTGAACTGCGAGACGTCCGCCGTTCGTGGCACGACGAGGTTCGCTTCATCGACGAGACCGAACTCGTTCCGGGCCGCGCCCTCGAAAGTCACGCGAACGAACGAACCCGTTGGAAGTTGATCGGGGCCGTCTGCCGACCTCACGCGGAAGAAGCGCGGAATGAGCGTGTACTCCATCGGAGTTGGGCCGACGAACGCGCCCATGGTGACGCCGGGCTCATTGGCAAGGATTTCGAGGCTGTCGTCGCTCGCATCGTATGTCGCGGAGAGAACGTCGAACGTTAGCGAGTGCGACGGCGAGACTGGACTTGCAAGGCGAAGTGCGAAATTGCGGAGCAGCGACGGGGTCCGGAAGTAGACGTCGGTCGAAACGCCACCGATCGTCCCGCTGCGCAGAGGATCGAGTGACGCACCCTCGATTCGAAGTGTCGACTCATCGGCGAGAATCGATGCGGTGGCCGTTCCGACCGATTCGGGACCGAGGAGTGGCGCGAGCTCGTTCACTCGGTCACCCGTCGTGAGGATCTTCCCCTCGTTCACGCCCATCGCGGTATCTACACCGCCGAACAGATACTCGATCGCGCGCGGCACGCCGGACCCGCCGGACGACGCACCCCCGAGCGGGATCCAGCGCGAACGCGCCTTCGAGCGCGCTCCGAATGTCGGGATCATTTGCAGCGCTGTCGTCGTTGTGACCTGTTCGAATGGGTCCTCGTCGAGCAACGAAGCGGTCGGTACGACGATGTTCGACGTGAGCGGATCGTTCGAGGGCGGGCGAATCGAAGGCACGTGCAGCTGGATGATCCCCGGCCCCGCGCCTCCGCCCCAGCTCGTCGATCTGGGCACGCCGGACAAAGCCCCCGTCGTTCGTCGACCGCCGCGGACGTCGAGGTGTACGCGGGGAGCGAGTCCGACCATGCCGCTGGCGAGGTCGACGCGAACCGCCGACTCCAGAATGATGTGACCACCGGAACCGGATCCGCCCGTGCCGCCGACATGGTTGTTGCCGGCGACGTTTTCGCCCGTTCCTCCGGTACCGCCCCGTGCCTCGATGCGGCCGAGCGGACCGAAGACGATCTCGCCAAGCGAGCGGATCCGAGTCCCGCCAGCGCCAGCACCGCCGCCGCCGCCTTTTTCGTCGCTGCTCGGCGTCCATCTGGGCGTCGGGAAGCGGCTACCCGGAAGCGCGTCGCCGCCGCCGCCTCCGCCGTATCCAGCCCACAGTTGCGTCAGCTCGCCGCGGACCAGTTCGACGAGCCGCGCATTGCCCATCGCATCGACCTCGACGACGGGTCTCACGCCGAAGTGGTTGTTCGACGGCACACCATCGCGGAACGGGCCGAGTCCCGCGAGACCGCCCTTTGCGGGCTTCTTCATGGTGACGGCGCTCGTCGATGTCGCCGCGCCGTTGTAACCCGGCTGCGCGAAGCGTCCCTTCGTCCGCTCGGCGTAGTCGAAGTTGTCCGCGAAGCGACCTCCGCCACCGCCGCCGGGTCGCCGATTGTCGAAGCCGCCGGTCGAGTAGCCGCTCTCGCCACCGAACGCGCCCGTGCCAGGTTCGCCAAACGGACCGAAGCCCTGGTTTCCGCGCCGCGTCGACGAGTTCGTGATGACGCTCGCGGAGCCACCTCTGCCGCCACCCGCTGCTCCCGTGCCGCCAGACTCGGGCTGATGCCCCGAATTCAGCGTGATGACATTCTTCGCGTTGAAGCCTGAGAGGTCGAGCGTCCCGTCGATGCGCACGAAACCCGTTGAGCTGATGACGACCGTGTTCTGCCCTTGGAGACGGAGCAGCCCCCCGCGTTCGATGATCAAGTTGCGGAGATCGACGACTCCGCCAACCGAGTAGAGCGTCGTCGCGGGGATGCCGTCGGGTCCACCGACGATCGCTGTTGAGGTCGCCGTCGTATCGAAGACGAACGTCTCTCCGCTGCGGACGTACCAATCGAAGTCGCCTCCGGGGCCGCCGGTTCCCTCGAAGTCGAACGCAGCCGTCAACTCGCCGCCGTCCCATGTCGCGGCCGGCGCATCGAAGAGCGCATCGACGTCCTGGAACGATCGAATGTGATTCCCGCCGAACGCGAAGCCTTCGAGGAATTCGTCGGCGCCGACGTCCGGTGAACTCAGGGTGGCGTAGTTGAGAACGGCAGTCGATGTGACCGCGAAGCGGTCGAAGCCCATGTCTACGGGGTCTCCAACGATGTCCTCGAACCCGGGCAGAACGACGGCGCGAACGTCGGTTCCCGCGGGAAGGAGTCCAATCGGTTCGAGTCGTACCTTGGCGCCAGATCCCGTGCAGTTCCCCAGCAGTTCCACGCGCGTGTCGATCGGCAACCATGCGCCCTTCGAGTCCAGGAACTCGAGCCGCAACCGTCGATCCGAGATGTTCGCGCTCGACGGATTCACCGCCTGGTTGAACGCGATGATCAGGGCCGTTTGGGTTGCTTCGTCCGAGTACAGATTCAAAGGAAGCAGGGCGTCACCCTTCTTGACGCCGCCGACCGCCGCGTAGGTTTGGGTCGTCGCGTCGAGCTCGAAGAAGATGTTCCAGTCGGGATCGCTCGATCCGGCGATCTCGGCATGGCTCACGTTCGCGACCCGCGACGATCCCTTGAGGCGTGTGACCGGAGACGGCGCGCCGGGCGTTTGATCGACGAATACGACGGAGGGAACGGTCGAGTTCGGCGTCGAGAAGGACCGTTGCCACGTCGTCGCCAACGTTCGTTGCTCGGTGGACCGAACCGTATTCGTCGTGC
Source organism: Phascolosoma agassizii (assembly GCA_035593235.1). Classification (NCBI taxonomy): domain Eukaryota; kingdom Metazoa; phylum Annelida; class Sipuncula; order Phascolosomatiformes; family Phascolosomatidae; genus Phascolosoma; species Phascolosoma agassizii. The sequence continues at coordinate 5,407 of JAVJHY010527160.1, read as the reverse complement.
CGCTCTCGCCTCCGGTGATCGTCAGGATGTACACCGTGCCTCCGGGCTTCAGCCCCGCGTCGGAGTAGTCGGCCTGGAGCGGACAGCTCGGGTAGAAGACGATCGTGTCCAGGGCCGCGGTCTCTGCCGTTCCGTCGCCGTCGGTGTCGATGCGCTTGAACGCGAACGAGCCGCTGGCGGGGACTCCGTTGCTCGAGCGGATGTTGATCGTGTTCGAACTGATCGACAGGAAGTCAACCTCGCCCGAAAAGAGCAGCTCGATGGGGCGATTGATCTGCCAAACCGCGTTCTCGGAAACCGAGATCGAGCGCAGAGCGAAGTCGCTGTTACCCGTGCCGCCTGCGCCTCCGCCACCGCACGCGAAACACATCACTGCGAGCGCCATCTCGGCGCACGCGAGGGACCATGTGCGGAGGGGCATTACATCACCTTATCACGCTCAAATCGTTCCGACCATCGCCCACGCGTCCACTAGGCCGGGGCGATCAGAACCGAAAAGGGATGCGCAGAAAGTCGAGCTGCGTGGGCTTCGTGGAGGACCGGACGCCTTGCCCCATTGCGTCGAGATCGAATTCGACCTCGAAGCGGAAGAACTGCAAGTCACCCGGAGCGAGGGTGTTGAACTCCGAGATGTCGCCCGTGGACTTCACGAGCAAGTCGCTCTCGTCGGGGTTGCCGAGGCCGTCGTCACGGGCGCCTTCGAACGTGATGCGCACGAGCGTCGAGTCGGGGATGCGGTCCGCGAATCCATCGGTACTGACCCGGAAGAACCGCGGGATCAATGAGTACTCGACGACGATTCCGGTCGCGAACTCCGTCAGCGTGCTGATGCGCGGATCGACCGTCAATTCGAGGGCGCCGAGTCCGCCGTCGTAGGATGCGCCGACGACGCCGAAGTCGACGGCGTTGGTTGCGTTCCCGACCTCCGACAGTCGCAACAGGAAGCTCCGTAGCAAGGCGGGCGTGCGCAAGTACAGGTCGTTTGCCGGCGTGACGAGCGGGGCCAGCGACGCTCCGCTGATGCGAAGCGTCGTTTCGTCCGCGAGTACCTCGACGGTCGACGAGAGCCCCTCGGGTCCAAGGAGCGGGGCCAGGTCGCTGACACGTCCGTTGCTGCTCACGACCCGTCCCTCGTTCGGTCCCGGGCTCGCGTCGGTTCCGTCGAAGAGGAACGTGACCAGGTCCGGCGTTCCGCTCGGGTTGGACGCGGCTCCACCCAGCGAGATCCAACGCGACCGTGCCTTCGAGCGCGCGCCGAACGTCGGGATCATGTGGATTCCGGGCGGTCGCATCAGCGTCTCGAGCGGATGTGCCCCGGTCGACGTCAGCGCCGCGGTCGGGACGATGATGTTCGATGCCGTCGGCGAGTTGGGATCGAGCTCGTCGGAGAACGGCTGGATCGAGGGAACGTGGAGTTGGATGACGCCGGGTCCGCCGGGGCCACCGTGGCTGATTCCGCACGGAACGGCACGCGCCTTCGAGCCGATCACGAATGGACCGCCGCGCGTGCTGATGAAGCTCTTGTTCGGGGTCGTTCCGGGGGTGCCGTTGGTGAAGTCGATGCGCACCGCTGATTCGAGCACCACGTGTCCACCCGAGCCCGATCCGCCGGAGCCTCCGATGTGGTCGAGGAAGCTCGTGTTCTCTCCGGTCTCGCCGAGTCCACCCTGGGCGTCGATGAAGCCGCGTCGACCGAACACGATTTCGCCGAGCGCGCGGATGCGAATCGCGCCGCCGCCGCCTCCGCCACCGCCGCCCTTCTCATCGCTCATCGCGTTCCAGCGCGGAGTCGGGAATCGAGTCGACGGCAGTGCATCGCCTCCCCCTCCACCGCCGTAGCCCGCCCAGATGCGCGGCAGTTCCCCACGCACGAGTCCGATGAGCGTAGCGACGCCCGAATCGTCGAGCTCGACGACCGGCTTCACTCCAAAAAAATCGTTGTCACTCGTCGCGTCTCGGAACGGACCGATTCCGGCCGGACCTCCCGGCGCCGGCTGCACGCGAGAGAGCGCGCCGGTTGAACTCGCATGTCCGTCCAAGCCGGCGAGCGCTTCCATTCCTACGAGCGCCGAATAGTTCTCGGCGAACTTTCCGCCACCGCCACCACCCGGACGCCTGTTGTTGACGCTCTGGTTTCCGGACGCGTACCCGGACTCACCGCCGATCCCACCGGTGTTCTGCTCGCGGAAGGGCCCGCCGCCCGTTTCGCCCCGTGGCGTCGAGCGGTTGATGCGTTGGCTCGCGCCTCCCCCGACTCCGCCCGACGCCGCACCCGAGCCGCCAACTTCGGGTTGACTTCCGGTGTCGAACGACGCGACGTCCTTCGCGTTGAAGCCGCTCGCGTTCAGTCGACCGTTGATGCGCACGAACCCGGTCGCGTTGATACGGATCGGGTTGGGCCCTTGAACACGGATCTCGCCGCCTTCTTCGATCACGAGGTTGCGCACATCGACGACGCCTTCGATCGCGTGCTGAATGCGCGTCGGGACTCCATCGGGGCCACCGACGATGTCCGCGCGGTCCGTGTCGAAGAGGAAGACCTCCCCCGAGCGGACGATCCAGTCAAAGTCGCCTCCGGGGCCGCCCGATCCGTCGAAGTCGAACGCGGCGACGAGCGATCCGTTCTTCCACGACGCGATCGGCGTGTCGAATACGGCTGACGCGTCCTCGAACGACTCCAAGCTGGGCGCGCCGAACGTGAAGTCCTCGAAGATCTCATCCGCCCCTGCCATCGGGTCTGCCAGGCTGGCGTGCTCGATCTCTGCCGTCTCGACGATCGCGAATCGATTGAGCGCGGCGGTCGTCACCTCTCCGCGGATGTCCTGGAACCCGGGAAGGACGACCGCGCGCAGGCGGCTGTTAGGGGGCAGCAAGCCGATCGGCTCGAGTCGTACTGTCGCGCCCGAGTTTGAGCAGTTCGATACGAGCTCGACGCGCGTGTCGAGCGGTGTCCATAGCGTCGTTGTTCCGTCCGTTGTCTCGTACTCGAGCCGTAACCGGCGAGACGAGATGTTCGTCGCGGAGGGATTGACCGATTGGTTGAACTCCAGGAGAACCGCGACGGCGGTCTCCTCGGCCGAGTAGAGGTTGAGCGGAGTTCGACTCGGCGCGTTCGCTCCGGGAACGGCGACGTACGTTTGCGACGTGGCGTCGAACTCGAAGTAGATCCGGCTCGACGGATCGGTGTTGCCACCGATCTCGACGTAGCTCACGCCGCTGCTCGTCGGTGCATTGCGCGAACGAACGACGGGCGTCGGCGCCCCCGGCGTCGTATCGACGAAGACGATCGCGGAGTTCATCGAGGCGGGTGTGGAGAACGTTCGTATGACCGTGTCCCCGAGCGAGTGCCCATCCGCCGAGCGGATCGTGTTCGTTCCCGTAGAGAGGCCCCGAATCGTGATCGTGTACAGCTCGCCGCCGGGCGTGAGCCCCGCGTCCAAGAGGTCGGACCGCAGCGGACAGCTCGGCTGAAACAGGACGCGAGTCGGATCCTGGGACTCGAACTCACCGTCTCCGTCGAGGTCGACCGGCTTGAGAAAGTACGACCCCGTCGCGGGCGCGCCATCCACGCGGCGAATCTCGATCGTGTTCGACGCGACGGTCAGGAAGTCGACGGGGAGCGAGAACGCGATCTCGATCTGGCGATTCACCTGCCAGATGGCGTTCGGATCGACGGACAGGTTGGTCACCCGAAACGTCGATGCCTGCGCGCTCGACTGCGAGTCGCCTCCCGACGAACTGCAGGCAGCGAGAGCCGCGACCAGGAAGAGGGTGGCGCCGTTCGGGGGGAGATTCTTGGTCATGGGAGTGCTTCCAGCGACGGAATGGGTGCTGGCGTCGCTAGGAAACTCCTCCCGCGTGCGTTGCAGTTTCTCTCCCCCGGTGTGCGCTGCTCTTACAGCGGTCTGTAGCCGCCGCCTAGAAAAGAGGCCCTGCTGCCCCCCCCGGGGAGGCAGCAGGGCCTGAATCGTGTCCGGGCGCGCCGTCGACGCTAGAAGCGGAACGGAACGCGTAGGAAGTCGAGGGTGATCGGCTTGGTCGACGGGCTGACTCCGGCGCCGTTTGCGTCGAGATCGAACTCCACATCGAAACGGAAGAACTTCAGCTCGCCGGGCGCGAGCGCGTTGAACGATGAGATGTCCGCCGTCTTCGAAACCAACAGGTTCGCCTCGTCCGGGTTCCCGAATCCGTCGTCGCGCGCCGCGTCGAACGTGATGCGAACGAATCCGGAGTCCGGCAAGTAGTCCAAGGTCTCGTCGGAACGGACCTGGAAGAAGCGCGGGATCAGTTTGTACTCCGCCGTGAAACCGCTCGCGAACACACCGACCGCTACGAGCGAACTGTCGAGCTCGAGGTCGAGCTGGTTCGTCGCTTCATCGTACGTCGCGCTCGTGACCGCGAACCCGAGCCTGTTGTTCGGGTTGCCGACCTCGAGGATCTCGACGAGGTAGTTCTTGAGCAGCGACGGAGTGCGCAGGTAGATGTCGGTCGACAGCGCGGCCATCGAGTTGATGATCGGATCGAGTTCGACGCCTTCGAGTCGCAGCGTCACGTCGTCCGGCAGGATCGACGCGGTCGCCGAGAGTGGGTTCGGGCCGAGCAGCGGCGGGAGCTGACGCACGCGCTCGAAGTCGGTGAGGATCTTGCCCGCGTCCGGACCTGCGGCCATTTCCGTTCCGCCGAAGAGGAACGAGACAAGAGATGACCCGCCAGCCGGATCGAGGTCAGCACCGCCGATCGAGATCCACTTCGAGCGTGCCTTCGATCGCGCACCGAAGGTGGGGATCATGTGGACACCCGGCGGGCTCACGATCGCGCTCAACGGCTCGATGTTCATGAGCGAGAGAATCTTCGTCGGAACGACGATGTCCGACGTGTTCGGGTCGTCCGAGTACGGGTCGATCGAGGGCACGTGGAGCTGGACGACGCCGGGGCCGCCGCCGCCGCCGTGGCTGACGTTCTTCGGAGCGTTGTAGGCGAACGTCCCGGTCTTCTTGCCGCCGCCCCTCGCGTTGATGTAGCTGCGCTGCAGCGCGCCGGCGGGATCCCCGTTCGTGAAGTCGATGCCGACCGAAGACTCGAGGATGACGTGCCCCCCCGAGCCGGACCCGCCCGTACCGCCGATGTGATCGAGGAAGTTCGTGTTCTCCCCGGTTCCGCCCATTCCGCCCTCAGCTTCGAGCCGCCCGAGGCGTCCGAAGATGATCTTGTCGAGCGCCCGGATGTGGATCGAGCCGCCGCCGCCGCCGCCTCCGCCGCCTTTCTCGTCGCTACCGGGGTTCCATCTCGGTGTCGGAAAGCGGGTCGCCGGAGCAGCCTCGCCGCCACCGCCGCCGGCGTAGCCGGCCCAGATGCGCGTGCGTTCGCCGCGACCCCCGCCGTCGAGCGTCGCGGCACCGGGCCCCGG
>JAVJHY010526109.1:0-18883 GCA_035593235.1 Phascolosoma agassizii | reverse complement strand
AGCTCGGACAAGCGCTCGGCCAGCGTCGTCTGGTCGTCGGGCAAACGATGCATCAGGTTCGTGACGCCGTGCTTCGAAGGCATGCGTGAGGTGAAGATCGACGCGACCGACGGCTGGGTCCAGGGAGCGGTCGAGGACGCGTGCTCGAAGAGCGCGCCCGTCGCGGCGAGCCCATCGATGTTCGGTGTCGCGACGCCCGGTGCGTCGTAGGCGCCGACATGCCGCGCGCCGAGCGTGTCGACGACGATCAGCAGCACGTTCGCGCGATCGAACGGCGCGGGGTCCCTTCCGCCGCATCCGCCGATCGCGAGCAACGAGAGGAAGGCGAGCGCGCGGAGCACGACGCGAACGGAGCGCGCAGCGCGCGGCGACGAAGAGCACCTCATCGCCGAGGAGTCTATCAGCCCGTCGCGTCGCTCACGATGGCGCGGGGTGGGGAGGCGGACGGAAGAAATGGTCGATCGCAAGGGGCAAGAGGTCGCTTTGGAGCGAAACGGCATCCGTCTATGATCTCGCGGCCGGCGAGCCTGCGCCGTACTCCGTTCCGATGCGACCCGTACGAGTTCCCCGTTGCCGCGTTTGCGCGGGCCCCGCGTCACTCGCGCTCGTTCTCATCGGGTCGTCCTGCGGGCGCGTCGATGCGGACCGCCCGAACGTCGTGCTCGTTGTCGCCGATGATCAGGATTACGAGCACCTGGGCTTTCAGGGCAACGAGATCGTGCATACGCCGACGCTCGACCGACTCGCGAATGCGGGCACGATCTTCTCGGTCGTTCACACCCCCGCCCGTTGTCGGCCATCGCTGGCGGCGCTCCTCTCGGGGATGCTCCCGCACCAATCGGGGATCTACTACAACCGCGGGCCGCGCGAACTCGACGCCGAGGGCTCGTTGCCGGTGCTCCTGAAGAACGCCGGCTACGCGACCTTCTCGGGCGGCAAGTTCTGGGAGGGCGACCCCACGCGCTTCGGATTCGATGCCTTCGATATCGAGCACATGTCGTTCGTTCGCGAAGGGCAAGCCTCGCTCTTCGAGTTCGTCGACGCGAACGCCGGACGGCGGCCGATGTTCGTGTTCTGGGCTCCGCAGCTTCCCCACATGCCGCACGACGCGCCGCCCGAAATGCTCGCGAAGATCGATCGCGACGCGATTCCGATCCCCGATTGGTTCGACGGCGACCATGAGATCTTTCGCACGTTCGAGCACGAGATGATGGCGATGGAGGCCTGGCTCGACGACGGACTCGAGCAGCTCGTCGCCAAGCTCGAGGACGCCGGCGAGTTTGACAACACGCTGTTCGTCTTCCTGATCGACAACGGGTACTCGAACGGGCTGATCTCGAAGGGGTCGCCGTTCGAGAAAGGCGTGCGCACACCCGCGTTCTTTACGTGGGGCGGCCACGTTCCACAGCAGCGCATCGACGCGCTGGCGCTCTCGGTCGATCTGTATGCGACGATTCTCGACTACGCCGGTTTGTCCGCGCCGGACCGCGCGGCCATCTCGCTGCGCCCGGTGATCGAAGGCGCCGAAAGCGCGGTGCGTGACGCGCTGTTCGGCGCCGCGTACGAGCGCACGGCCTCGGAGGGCGCGGATCCGGCGCGCGACGCCTTTGGGCTGTACGCGCGCGAGGCGCGTTGGAAGTACGCTCTCTACCCGAAGGCCGTGCCGGCCGGAATGTGGGAGATCACGCGCGCGCTTCCGATGGGCCGACACGATCGCGATCGGCTCGAAGAAAACCTCTACGATCTCGACGCTGACCCGTACGAACAGAACGATCTCTCTTCAGATCCCCGCATGCGCGACCGAATGCAGCGGATGCGTAACGACGTCCTAGCCTGGTGGAGGCAAACCGGTGGTGGTGAATTCGATCTTCGTTGACTTCCTTGTGTCGGCTACGCCGGCGTTGGCGGCCCTCGCGCCGACCCAGGCCGCCTCGCCCGCGGTTGCAACTCCTGCGGCGAATCTCGCCGGCGGTGAGCAAGAGCTCGGGGTGACGCTTGACGGTCCGATCCGCGGTGCAAGCCCCGGAGACGTTCGGCTGTTCGGTCGCGTCGAGGGTGAGGGGCCATTTCACCTGACGATCAACGGGGATGACGTGCGCGTGTCCGAGGGTGCGCGCTGGGAGCACATCCTCGCGCTCGACGTCGGCAACCACACGATCGAACTGAACTTGACCGACCGCGCCGGCGCCGTCGCGCTCTCGACGACCGAGCTCTTGATCTTGCCGGACTTCAAGAAGAAGGACGCACGCGAAATCGTCTACGTCGAGACGGCTGAGGAGCTGCTCAGCAATATCGCCGACAAGCGCATCATCGTGCTCCGCCCCGGCGACTACGCGTTAAACGAGCTGGGCGCGTCTCACTTGCCCCCAGGGTGCGAGAAGGCGAAAGGAACGGGGAACCTCATCCTCCGCGGCCTGTACAACATCGCCTTCGTCGGCACCGGCGGCATGCGGTCGCGCATCGTCGACGAGAAGCTTGCGGGGACCGCGTTGACCATACGCGACTGCGAGGAGTTGAACTTCTACGGGCTCGCGATCGCACACGAGCCCAGGGGCGACGACGGCGAGCTGCTCCCGATGCCCGATAAGTCCACCGGCGGCATCGTGTCGCTCGGCGCGACCTACATCACCCGCTTTCGCAACTGCGAGCTCACAGGCGAAGGCGTTGGAGTCGCGGTGCGCAAGATCAACGCGTTCGTGCTCGCCGATTGCGTCGTGAGCGACTGCACCGGCGGCGGCTTCCGCTCGACGAACAGCAAGCACATGCAGATCTACGACACGAAGTTCCTTCGCAACGGGCGCGGCCGGCCGAAGGACATCGGGGTCGAGCTGAGCGGCGATCGCATCGACATCAACTTCGTGCGCTGCACGCTCGAGGAGAACCGGCCGGCGCGCGGCAAGGGGCTCTTCGCGATCGACAGTCAGGGCATCTTCACGTACTTCCGCGAAGGCTCGATCCAGAGTAACCGGGCGAAGGCGCTCGCGACCGGACGCGCCAGCGACCACCTGAAGATCGTCAAGTCGAGCGTCCAGTCGTTCTAGCCACTTCGATGGCACGTCCCACGAGTTCGTCGGCGACGCCGGTCGCGCTCGCACTTCTCGTCGCCGCTTTTTGCGCGCCGGGTTGCGGCGATGCCGGTTCCGACCGTGTGCAGCCGCGCCTCGTGTTGCTGTACGCGACGTGCACGATGAACAAGGGGTACCTGTCGCCCTACGACGACGCGGTGACCTTCACGCCGAACCTCGACGCCTTCGCCAAGGAGAGCGTCGTCTTCCGCCGGCACGAGAGTGAGTCGGGCCAGTCGGGCATCTCCTTCGCCTCGATCTTCTCCGGCACTCAGGTCGACAAGCACGGGGTGTACACGCATCCGACGAGCCTGCCGGACGACCTGTACATGATCAGCGAGGCGTTCGCCGACGCCGGGTACGAGCCGTTCTTCTGGGGCGGGCATTCGATGGCGGCCTACGACCTGAACTACGCGCAGGGCGTCGCGCCCGAGAACGTATTCGAGCCCGTGAAGCCGAACCCGCGCGCAAAGAAGCTGAGTTTCCTCCAGGCGGACGACGCCCAGTTCCAGCGCGTGCTCGAGAGACTCGAGGCGGATCCTGAGTACAAGGCCTTCCTGCTGGTCGACTTCACGGTCACGCACGGTCTGTATCACAAGCAGCAGCCCTTGTCGGCCTACGCGGAGTTCCTCGCGAAGTACCCCGAGGCGTCGCACGGCAAGTCGATGGACGACCTGGCCCGCGCGTGGTCGGCCTACGAGGCGGAGCGCTTCGACCTGCAGTGGGACTTTCCGGGCGTGATGGAGCGCACCGGTATGACCGATGCGCAGCTCGCGCACCTGACGGACTGTCTCGAGGTCACGTACCGCGCCGACGTCGCGCGCCTCGACACGATGTTCGGGAACACGCTCGACGAGCTGCGCCGTGTCGGCGTGCTCGACGAATCGCTCGTCGCGTTCACCGCCGACCACGGCGAAACGTTCTGCCGCGAGGGCACGCTGTTCAAGTGGACCCATGGGTTGCAGCTCGCGCCCGAGGTGCTCTCCGTGCCCTGGATCGTCCGTTCCCCGCTGCACGAGCCGCTCGGCCTGACGCCCGGCGACTATCAGCAAGTCACGCGGTCCATCGACGTCTGTCCAACGCTCGCGGGCATGTGCGGAATTCCGCTTGGCGGTCGCGGTGTCGACGGTGTCGACCTCTCGGCCGCGTTGCTCGGCGAGGCGCCGCGCGAGGAGCTCGTCGCGTGGTCGCACACGACAACGATCGGTCCGCTGCACATCGAGGCCTTCCAGAGCTGGGGCCTCGCGTCGAAGTATTGGGGCACGATGTCGCCCGATCGCATTTGGGCGCGCAGCCGGCATGGGGACATGGTCTACAAGTGGCGGAACGAGGACGGCGAGATGTTCGGGCCGCAGGTCTTCGATCTCGCGCGCGACCCCTACGAGTCGAACGACCTCTTCGATGCGTCGAATCCCGAGCACGTCGAGCGCATCGATGCGGTCAAGGCCTACCGCGACCGGCTCATTCGTGGCTTCGACGGTCGTGGAACGGACGTGCCTTCCGATGCGCTCGAGCGCCTGCAGGGCCTCGGCTACGTCAATGGCGGCGAGGGCGACGCGGACTAGCGCGGACTCTCCGCGCGCCGCAGGAACAGGCAGTTCGGAGGCACGAGCGCATCCTCGACGACCGTCCACTTCGCGCGCAGGTGCTCCCAAACGCGCGGGTTCGTGCGATCGAACCCGTACTGCGGGTCGTCGTTGAACGGCTTGAGCGTCAGGAGTACCCAGTCGACCTCCTCCAGGCGCGCGATCGTCTCGGTCTGCTCTTCCTCCGTCGCCGGCCACAGGTAATAGATCCACCAGGTCGGGCTGCGCTTCCCGAGTACCGCGTAGAACGTCGGCATCGTCGGCGCGATGAAGACCTCCTCGTTCGCGCCGATGTACTTCTGCCCGAGGCGCTGCACGCGATCGAGCGTGACGGCGTGAACGACCTTGAGGTCGAGCTCGTCGCCCGCGACGGCCAGCTGCGTGCGCTGCGCCGACGGCGCGTCGGGGCGCATGGCCTTGAGCGGCGTGAAGCCCTCGGACGCGGCCAGGCTCGACATGATGAGGAAGAGCGCCAGCACGGAGACCCGTCGCCACGTGGGGCCGCTCGAGCAGGTGAGCGCCAACCCGCCGAGCAGGATCGGTCCGAATGCTTGAGCGAGGTGGGGGAGGTCCGAGCAGACGGCGTAGTGGTATACGTACGGCAGGCCGACGCACGTAGCGGCGAGGAGCGGCAGGTACCGAGCCCCGTGCGCCGCGAGCAAGACTCCGAGTCCGAGCACGATCGGCGGTAGCAGGAACGAGACGTCGAGGGCGAGCTGAACCGCGAGTGCGAACGAGCTCGTGCTTGGATGCGCCATGGTCCATGGCCACGGGTACGCCTTCGCGATGTTGGTCCCGCGGTCCGCGACGGAGAATACGGCGTCGGAGAAGCTCGCTGCGAAGTCCGGAACGAAGGCGAGCATAAGGAGCAGCGGGGCGTATCCGAGAACGACGCCGAGCGTCGCCGACGACAGCGCGCGCGGAAGTGTCGCACGCTCAAAGTCGTCCGCTGTTCGTCGACGCAGCGCGAAGGGAGTGACGAACGCGTACGCGACGACCAGGTAGAGCCCGTGGTTGCGTCCGAAGAACGCCGCCGCGCCGACGAAGAGGCCGGAGGCGAGGAAGCGTCGCGCGCTCGGCCGCTCGAGCAAGCGCACGGCGACGAGCACCGCGACGAACGCGATCCCGTGCTCGAACAGCTTGTGCCGCGGGAACATCCACAGGAGCAGTACAACTCCGCACGGGAGCATCCACAGGTCGGCCCGCGGCGCGCCCTTGAAGATGCGCCGCGCAACGAGCAGCCCGGCCGCCAGTCCGAGCGCCTCGAACACCGCCACCGACGCGCGCAACCCGACGATGCCCTCGCCGAAGACGTGCGAGAGCGCCGCGCACCAGTAGTACCGGCCCGGGTCGTACGCCTGGAAGTCGCGCAGCGGCACCTCGCCGGCGAGCACGCGTGTGACTCCGTACCACAGATACCCTTCGTCGCGCAGATTCAGGTCCACGTCGCCAAACAGCACGTGCGCGGCCGCGACGAGCCCGAAGGCGATGAGCAGTGCGACGACGACGCTCCGCGCGGTCGGGCCTTCGTGTGTGTGCGCGCCCACTTGGACCTCAGCGTTTCCGGCGTCGCATGAGGACGTGGTCGCCCGGGAAGAACGGCGTGCGCGGCTTGACGGCGCGGAACTCGCTCTGGATGTACCCGTGGACGAGCGGGTGCGTGTTCACGAACTTGAGATCCTGTCGGCCGTCCGGAGCCATGTTCATCAGGAGCGCCCACTTCACGTTCTGGGTTTCGAGCGCGCGGATGATCTCGCGCTGCTCCTCCTCGGGCGCCTTCCACAAGAGATAGATCTGCGGCACGGGCGAGCGCTTGCCGAGGATCGGATAGAGCGTCGGCCGGAACGGCGCGATGAAGATGTCGTCGTCCCCGATGCGCTCGCCGACGTCGATGCGCATCGCCTCGAGGTACGCGACGCGCGCGGGGATCATGCGCATCTTCTCGCCCGCGAGCTCGTACTCGAAGAACTCCGGCTCGCGCCCCCAGGGCGAGTGCCAGCGGAACGCGGTGTGGCTGTTCAGTACGGCGAAGTACGAGAGCACGGTCACGCCACCGAGAAGCAACGCGCGCCGCTTCATCGTCGCGCCGAGCGCGATCGTCGTGAGCAGCAGCGGGTGGATGCACTGCGCCAAGTGCGACTCGTCCGAGCGGATCGAGGCATGGTGCAGGTAGATAAGGGCGATGAACGTACAGGCGACGAGCACGGGCCGCTGATCGATAGTCTAGCGCTTCGCGCGCGCGAGCGCTCGCTCGTCGTCGATCTCTGCCCACGCGAGGTCGGTCGCGACGGGACACGGCACCGGGTGCGCGCGTGCCGCGACGACCAGGGCGTCGGTCTCGTAGTCGACGTACAGCGTCTCGTCGAAGCGCGGGAGGCTCTGCTCGAGCATCGTTTCGTACAGCGCGCGCGACACCTTCGTGATGCCGACGAGCTCGCCGGCGATGCGCTCGCCGAGCGCCGCACGGTCCTTCGACATGTTGACCAGGTGACCGCTCTCGTCGGTCTCGACCCAGACCTCGTCGCCCGCCTCGGTGAAGTTGGAAACGAGCATGGCGTCGTCGGTCGGCGCGGCGAGCGCGATCTCGACGGCGCGGCGCTCGTAGATCAGGTCGGACTCGAGCAGGAGGAAGTCTTCGCGCACGGCGTCGCGCGCGCACGCGAGCGACAGCATGTTGCCGGACTCGGCGAAGCGTTCGTTGTGGACCGTTTCGATGCGTCCGGAGGAGCGCGTGGCGAGTTCGTCGTAGCGCTCCGCCACGTGCCCGGTGACGATCACAACGCGCTCGATGCCGCACGCGGACAGACGCGCGATCGACTCTTCGATGATTGGCGCATCGCCGAGCCGTAGAAAGCCCTTCGGCATCTCGCGCCCGCGCTCACCGAGGCGCACGCCGCGGCCGGCGGCGAGAATGACGGCGGTGCGCACCGACATGGTCAGCTCTCCAGCAACTCGCGGAACGCGGCGATGAGCCGGTCGATGTCCCCGTCGGTGATGTCGCCCATGTTCGCGATGCGGAACATCGAGTCCGACAGCGCGCCCTGACCGGCGTAGATGACGAAGCCGCGCTCGCGCAACGCGTCGTGGAGCTCGGGGTACGTGCAGCCGTTCGTCAAGCGGAACGAGCTGATCATCGACGACAATGAGCCGCGATCGAGCAGGGTCGGAATGCCGAGCCCGTCGAGCGACGTTCGGACGCGCTCGGCGACTTCGGCGTAGCGCGCGCGGCGCTCTCCGACGCCCCCCGCCTCTTCCAATTCGACTAGCGCTTCGTCGAGCGCCGCGAGCACGTGCACCGCCGAAGTGAACGGCGACGAGCCTGCGATCTGTTGCGTGTGATAACGGAAGAGATCGAGGTAGAGGCTGCCCGCGTGGCTCGCGCCGGTTTCGAGCTCGTCGCGGCGCGCGAGCACGAACGAGATGCCGGGCGCGCCGTGCAGGCATTTGTTCGCCGTCGCCGCCACGGCCGCGACGTTCCAGTCGGTGAACGAGAGCTCCTCGGCACCGAAGCTCGACACCGCGTCGACCAGTAGCGCGCGCCCGAGCCGCTTGCACAGCGCGCCGAACGGCGCGAGATCGTTCAGCCTGCCGCTGGTCGTCTCGTTGTGGACGAGCGCCACGTGCGAAATCGTGTCGTTGGCCGCGAGCACGCGCTCGACCTCATCCAGATCCATTTCGTCGAGCCACTCCGAACGCACGAGCACCGGGTCCTTACCGGCGACCGTGAGCATCGAAGCCATGCGCTCGCCGTAGACGCCGTTCGCGACGACGAGCGTCCGGCCGCCGCCGGGCGCGAAGCTCGACAGCATCGCTTCGACCGCGCAAGTGCCGGAGCCCGAGACGATGACCGCGTCGTAGTCGTCGGCGGCCTCTGCGTAGACACGCGCGAGTCGCTCGCGGACGTCGGCGAGCAGCGCGGCAAACTCGGGTTCGCGGTGGCAGATGTCCTCCCGCACGAGCGCTTGACGGACGCGCTCGGTCAGCGTGACCGGACCGGGGTTGAGCAGGATCGTCGGACGTTTCATGACAGGTGCGTGCGCAGGCGCGCGGCGACTTCGGCGGGGGTGATCGTCGGGCGCGGAAGCGCGCCTTCGATGCCTGGAATCAGCGGGACGTGAACGAAGGTGAGCTCGGATGACGGAGCGGAGAGGAGCGTGGCGAGTTCCTCGGCCGACGCGGTCACGTGCACACGCGGGTAGCCACACCCGGCGGCGATCGCCCCGAAGTCGATCGAGCGCGAAACCGTTGCCTGTCCGCCGGTGGACTCGTGCAGTCCGTTGTCGAGCAGCACGTGCACGAGGTTTTGCGGACGCTCGTAGCCGACGGTGGCCATCGCGCCCAAGCGCATCAGCGCCGCGCCGTCGCCGTCGAGTACGAAGACGCGCCGCTCCGGGCGCGCGAGCGCGATCCCGAGCGCCAGGCTCGATGCGCATCCCATCGACCCGACCATGTAGAGCTGGTTCGCGCGATCGCCGGTCGCATAGAGCTCGCGCCCCGTGTAGCCGGTCGACGCGATGACGACGTCCTCTTCGCTCGCGGCCGCGTGTAGCGCTTCGAGCGCCTCGCGGCGCTGCATGCGCGGCGCGGGCGTCGCGGTCGTGCCCGCGCGCCCCACCGAACGTACGTCGGCCGTCGATTCGAGTGTCCGCGGCGCCGCCGTGCCTTTCTTCATCACGAGCGCGTACGGCGTGCCGTGCTCGTCCATGTGCGCGGTCGCGCGCTCGAGCGCTGCCGGCACGGCGTCGTCCTCGGTCGGGAAATGCTCCCACGGAATGCACATCAGATCGAGCAGCTCGCGCGTGATCGCGCCCATGCGGGCGTGCTGCGGCTCGTCCGCCTCGCCGTCCGGGTCGCCGCGCAGCGTCGTGATGACGAGGATCGGGATGCGGAACGTTTCGGTGAGCGATGTCAGTGGGTTGACCGCGTTGCCGAGGCCGGAGTTCTGGAACAGCGCGACGCCACGCGTGCCCGCGAGGTCGGCGCCGGCGGCGATCGCGACCGCGTCGCCCTCGTTCGCCGCACCGACGTAGCGCAGCACGTCCGAGTCGATGACGCGGTTGATGAACGGCTTCAGGTACGAGCAGGGGACGCCCGCATACAAGCCGAAGCCGCGCTCGCGCGCCTCGGACAGAAACCGATCCGCGTCGATCACTGGAAGCTCACCGCATCGACGACGTCATGCAGCTCGTCGATGTCGGTCCAGTTGCCTGTGGTGTACACGACGTTGATCGGTTCTTTGTCCTCGACGAGGCGGTTGAACAGGACGCCCATGTCGGCCCCGCGTCGATCGGAATCTTCCAGCAGGCGATCGAGTGTCTCGCGCAGGACGGGTAGCGCGTTGCTGGAAACGCGCAGCATTCCCATCCACTCGCCCGACAGCTCACTTTCGGGGATCTCGCCGCCCATGCGCATGAACTCGACGTTCTGCTTGTAGCTGCGTCGCGACGGCGGCGCCGAGCACGACACGAAGTCGGCGTAGCGGCCGAGGTTCGCGCTCTCGCGCCAATTGGTGTCGACCGGGATCACGAAGTCGCCCTCGGCGCGCTGCAAAAGGTCGAGCACACCGCGGTGGAACAGTACGTCGCCGTAGCTGACGAATAGGTCCGTGCCGTCGTCGTCGAGCGCCTCGAGCGCGAGGCGCAGCGAGTACAGCTCTCCGGTCGTTTCGAACTCGTCGTTGTCGACCGTTTGGATGCCGCCGAGTTCGACCGACTCCTTCTCGTACCCGCGCACGACGGTGATGTCGTTCACCTGCGCGCTTCGATATGCCGTCGCGATGTGGCCGAGGATCGGTTCGCCCTCGACGGCGACCATCGCCTTCGGGCGATCGGCCGTCAGCTCGCCGAGCGCGGCTCCGCGCGACGCGGCGAGCACGACCGCGCGCGCAACCGGCTCGACCTCGGGCAGGAAGAGCGACTCCGCGCGCTTGAGCTCGTCGACGCCCTGTAGACGGAAGACCTCCGACAGGGGCGCGACTGTCTTCTCGACCGCCGAGAGTTGACCTGAGCGCTTGAGCACGCGCGCCGTCCGTTGCATGGCGAGCAGCGAGGAGCGCAGCAGGTGGTTGGCCCAGATCGCGAGCGAGAAGCCCGCCTCGCGGAACACCTCGGTGGGCGTTCCGTGGTACTTGGTCGGCACGATCACGACCGGCGAGCGCTCGCCCCATTCGGACCGGAATTCGAGCACCTCGTCCGCCGTCGAGCGCGAGCTGTGGATCAGGATCGCGTCGGCGCCGGCTTCCGTGTACGCCTCGGCGCGCCGCAGGGCTTCCGCCATGCCGCGCCCGGCGATCAGCGCCTCGGTGCGCGCGATGACACAAAAGTCGTCGTCCGACTGCGCGTCCTTGCCGGCCTTGATCTTGCCGCAGAATTCGGACATGTCGGCCAGCGGTTGCGCTTCGCCGGCGATAAAGCTGTTCGTCTTCGGGAACAGCTTGTCCTCGATGCAAACGGCGGCGATCTGGCGCTGCTCGAGCTTGTTCACGAGCCGCCGCAGGTTGTTGAAGTTGCCGTAGCCGGTGTCACCGTCGAGCAGGATCGGGACGGTCGTCGCGTCCGACATGAACTCGAGCATCTCGAGGATCTGCGTCCAGCTCGCCTCGTTGCTATCGCGCACTCCGAACTGAGCCGAGAGACAGAGCCCGCTGGCCCAGATGCCGGGGAAGCCCGCCTCCTCGGCGATGCGCGCGCTCAGTCCGTTGTGGGCTTCGAGGATGGTCTCGAAGTCACTCGACTCGAGTAGCTGTCGGAACTGGGAGGTTTTGCGCACGGGCGGAGGGCGGGGTTCGTCTGGAACGCGTTCGGATGTGGCGGAGAGGGTCGAGATTGTAGCGGCTGGGGTCGAGCGCGATAGCCCGCGCGATGCGGGGGCTTGGCGCGTCGCCAGCGCGACCGCTATTCTCGTCCCGAGGCACGATGACTCGGATCTTCTTCGACGCGCGCGAGCTCTACTTTCTGACGCAGTACGTCCCCGTCTACCGCGTTCTCGAAGCGCGCGGTGTCGAGTGTCACTTCGTCGCCTACGACAATCGCAGCAGCCATCGCAGCGCGATCCGCTCGGGCTTCGACGCGCTCGAGCTTCCGACGACGTGGGTCGATGACAAGCAGCACGGGCTCGAGGTGTACCGGCGCGAAGTGCCCGATTGGGTCGTGTTCGGTCGCAGCTACGGCCTGACGAGTGAGTTGCCCGCGGCGACGCGGACGGCCCAGCTCTACCACGGGATCGGGATGAAGACCGACATGTGGGCGCCCGGACTCGTGAGTCATGACGTGCGTTTCGTCGAAGGCAGCTACTACTCGGGGCGTGTGCGCGCGCTGTTTCCCAAGGCCTGCCAGATCGACGTCGGCTATCCGAAGATCGATCCGCTCCTGTGCGCCGAGGCTGCCCGCCCGCGCCTCGACCTCGAAGCGCTCGGACTCGATCCGGCGAAGCGGACGGTGCTTTATGCGCCGACCCACTCGCCGACGTCGTTCCCGAACATGCACGACGGCTGGCCGGCCGACTTCGCTGACTACAACCTGATCGTCAAGCCGCACCAGCTCTCGTACTTCAGCTCGAAGCGCCAAAGGCATCGCGAGAAGATGAACCTGTGGGCGCGCTCGCCGAACGTGCACATCGCCCCGATCGAGGCGTTCGACGCGGCGCCGTACATGAACACCGCCGACGTGATGATCAGTGACCTGTCCGCGGTGCTGTTCGAGTTCGCGGCGACCGGCAAGCCTGTGATCTGGAACGACTTCCTGCACTTCCACTGGACGCGGTCGGGGCTTTTGCACCATCGGCGTTGGAAACGTGTGGACCGGAAGATCGTGAAGCGCTTCCACGACATCGCGACGCACGCGAAGCGGTATCGGGACCTCGTTGGAATCGTGGGTGAGGCGTTGGAGGATCCCGAGCGCGGCCGGAGCGAGAGGCTGAAGCTGGCCGAGGAGCTCGTCGGCCCGCTGGACGGTCGTTCGGCCGAGCGCGTCGCGGATTATCTGCTCGCGAATGCCGGCGCGTCGGCGGCGCGGCCGGCGGCGCGGCCGGCAGCCCATGCCAGCGCACTATAACGCCGGATCCGCCGCGCAGGAGGAAGCGTCCTTGAACGCGGCGCGGCGCGCGCGAGACTCGTAGCCCCATGATTACCCGCCAACTGGGCTCGCTTCTCCGTGGCAAGGCCACGCCCTTCCAAATTATCGCTGCGTGCGTGCTCGGAGCTCTGCTCGGACTCGCGCCCGGCCTGTTCCAGGCGCCCGGGCTCTACGGCCTCTTGCTCGCAGCGCTGCTCGTCGTGAACGCGAACCTTGGGCTCGCGTTGCTCGCCGCGGCCGGAACGCGCCTGCTCTCGTATGTGCTCGCCCCGGTCTCGTTCGGCATCGGCGAGTTCCTGCTCGACGGACCGACGTCCGGACTCGCTGGTGTGCTCGTCAATGCTCCGTTCCTCGCTTGGTGCGGGTTCGAGTACTACGCGGTCGCCGGAGGCCAGCTACTCGGGCTCGTGCTCGGGTTGCTCCTCGGCTTTGGAATTGCGCGCACGGTACGGTCGTTCCGCTTGAAGCGAGCGACGGCGGAGAAAGATCCTTCGAAGCTCGACGCGCTCGCGTCCAAGCCCGTGGCGCGCTTCCTGATCTGGCTGCTCTTCGGAGGGAAGGGCAAGCAGAGCTGGGAGGACAAGGCCGCGAAGCGCGTCGGCAACCCGGTGCGCATCTGGGGCGCGGCGCTGCTCGTCGCCATGGTCGTCGGCGGCTACTTCCTGCAACAGGCGCTCGGCGGACCGCTCGCGCGCCGCGGGCTTACGGCGGGGCTCCAGGGTGTGAGCGGCGCGACGGTCGACGTCGGCGCAGCGACGCTCGTGCTCGACGAGGGACGCTTCGCGGTCGAGGGACTCGCGATCGCCGATCCCGAGGCGCTCGCCACGGACCTTTTCCGCGCGTCGAAGCTCGAAGCCGACATCGACCAGGCCGACTTCCTCCGCCGTCAGTTCCACATCGCGCGCATCGTCGTCGCGGACGCGAAGAGCGGTTCGTCGCGCGCGACGCCCGGCGTGCTCACGCGCGCGAGGCCGGAGCCCGAACCGGAGGTCGAATCGGAATCGGCCGGCGCGACGCTGCAGGATGTGCTGCAGAACTGGGAGGAGTGGAAGGGCCGCCTCGTCCAGGCGCGGAGTTGGATCGATCGCCTCGGAGGTTTGGCGTCGAGCGACGACGAAGGCGAAGGCGCGACGGAGTCGCTCGCCGATCGACTCGCGCGTCGCGTGCGCGAACAGGGCTGGCTGAGCGTCGACGCCGAGCACCTCGCGGCCGACGCGCCGACGCTGCTCCTGTCCGAACTCGTGGTTGACGGGCTCGAGATCGAAGCGCTCCCCGGCCGTACGTTCGACCTCTCGGGCAGCGCGCTCTCCACGCACCCGAACCTGGTCGACGCACCACCGCGGGTGGACTTCGCCTCGCGCGATGGGGCGATCGGCTTCGCGATCGATCTCGCGCCCGCGTCGCGCGCCGGCGGCGACGGTGCGCTGAACTTCCATTGGAATGGGCTCGCCGTCGACGACGCGATGTCTCAGCTCGAGCTCGACGGCCCGGCGCCCTTCCAGGGCGGAACGCTCGACCTCGAGCTCGGCGGCGGCTGGGCGAACGGCCAGATCGGCCAGCTCGACCTGCCGCTGAAGGTGACGGTGCGCGACACGGTCTTCGCCTTCGGCGACATGAAGCCGACGCAGCTCGCCGAGCTCCCGCTGACGATTGGCATCACCGGCTCGCTCGACTCCCCGCGCATCCACTTCGACGCCAAGGCGCTGACCGACGCGCTCGTCGCGGCGGGCAAGGACGAGCTCGCCAACCAAGTGAAGGGTCGCCTGTCCGGCGAGCTCGGCGACAAGCTCGGCGAGCTGGCCGAGGACGCGGACATCGAGGTGCCGGACGACCTGGGCGACAAGGCCAAGGATGCGCTCGGCGGCCTGTTCGGCGGGAAGAAGGACGACTAGCGGTATGCTCGCACCCATGAACGTTCGCGACACTCGACTGCTCGGCGCCTTGGCGCCGGCCGCTCTGATCGCACTCGTGCTCGCGGCCTGCGGGCCGCCGCCCGTTCCGGTGGACGCCCAGGGCCGACCGATCGCGCCCGGCGCGCGACAGGCGCAGGCGCAGCCAACGGTGCCGCCGCGGGCGCAGATGCCCGACGACGCAACGCACGCGGGGCTCGGCGACGGGCATTCGGCTGATGACGGACACGACCACGGGGTTCCGGAGGGACACTCCGCCGACGACGGACACAACCACGGGCCGGCGCCCCAGGCGGCGCCCTCTGGCGCGATGGGGCACGCGCCCACCGATTCGTCGACCACCGCGACGTTCGGCGGTGTCATTCGGTTGCGGGGTGCGCTTGCGAATGCGACCGAGGGGTTCCTGTTCGTCAGCGTGATGCCCGCGGGCACGAACTCGCCGGTCGCGTTCGATCGCTTCGCGCTCTCCGACGCGTCAATCGGCACGGTCGAGGGCGGCGAGCGCGTGATCCCGTTCTCCTATCCGCCGACCCCGATCCCGGACGGAGCGCTCGAGTTGAAGGTGCAGTACGACGTCGACGGCTACGTCGAAACCAAGGACGAGTCCACGCGGGTCGGTCGCTTCCCGATTGGCGGGGGCGAAGAGGGCGACACCGCGATCGACGTCGTGCTCGACGGCGACGATCCCGCGACCGCCGGAAGCTGACGGCGCGCGTGGGCGCGGAGCGCGAGTGGTTCGAGGGCGCCTTCGAGCGCGGATACCTCGACGTCTACCCGCACCGGGACGTGGAGTGTGCGCGGCGTGAAGTCCGCGGGCTCGTCGAGCGCGGGCTCGGCAGCGCGCCCGCGGCCGGCAGCCCGCGCACCGTGCTCGACCTCGGCTGCGGCTTCGGTCGGCACACGCTCGCCTTGCTCGAGCAAGGACTCGACGCGCGCGGGATGGACCTGTCCCTCGATCTCCTGCGCCACGCCTCGCGCTTGCCGTCGAGCGAGCGATTGGCAGGCCGCCTCGTGCGCGGTGACTTCCGCCGACTCCCGTTCGCGTCGGCCGGCTTCGGGTCGGTCGCCATGCTCTTCTCGTCGTTCGGCTACTTCGACGATCAGACGAACGCCGGCGTGCTCGGCGAGGTGGCGCGGATCCTCGCGCCGGGCGGGCTGCTCGTGCTCGATCTGATGAACGCCGCCCGCATTCGCGCGACGCTGGTTCCGGAGTCGAGTACGGAGAAGGACGACTGCGTGCTGCACGAACGGCGCAGACTCACCGACGGGGGCCGCCGCGTGCGCAAGGACGTGACCCGCATCGATGCAAACGGCGTGGCGCGCGAGTGGCACGAGGACGTGCGGCTGTTCGATCCGCCCGAGATCGAAGCGCTGCTCCACGCGCATGGGTTCGTGCTGGAACGCATGGAGGGGGACTTCGACGGTGGCGCCGCTGACGACGACGCTCCCCGTCGGATCGTTTGGGCGCGGCGTGCCTGACCCCTATCCTCGGACGCCGATGGGAGCCGATGCCGAGGGGGAGAGGAAGGGCGGGAAGCGCGTCGCGCTGCGCGCCGCGTGCTCGATCGGGGTCGGGCTGCTCCTACTCGAGGTCGCGCTCCACCTGCGTCCGGACCTCTTGCCCGCCGCGTTGCTCGACCGGTACCCGGCCCACGGCGTCGAGTTCTTCCGCGCGGGCGCGCTGCACGAGACGCCGGTCGACGGGCTGCCGATCCCACTTGCGCCGCGGCGTTGGAACGGGCCGCCGCCGGCGGACTTGATCGAGCAAGGCATCGCGCCGGCGGACTACACCGGCGATGCGCTCCGCACGCCGAACGCGAGCGTGCCGTGCGATGCGCGCGGCTTTCCGAATCGCGAGGCGTACGAGCGCGCCGATGTCGTGATCGTCGGCGACTCGTTCGTCGTGTCCGGCAGCGCGACCGAGCCGCCCGGCGTCGTCGCGCGCCTGGAGGAGCGGACGGGGAAGCGCGTCTATTCGCTCGGCGTCTCCGGCATAGGACCGCTGCAGGAGGCGTGGCTCGTGGAACACGTCGCGCTCGAGCTCGAGCCGAAGCTCGTCGTTTGGTGTTTCTTCGGCGGGAACGATCTGGCCGATGCGAAGCGCACGCTCGAGGCGCTCGGCGCGGGCTGCCGCATGCGTAGCGATCTGCCCGACTACGTCGCGCCGCCGCTGCTGCGTTTGCCGGGCGTCGTGCGAGCGATGTTCGGTGGCGAGGCTCGGGACGAGGCAGTGGATCGCGGCGAACCGCTGCCGCCGCTGTCGCTCGCGATCGGCGGGCTCGCGGGCGAACCGGCACTCGAACTCGCGGGCACGGGGCCGCAGTCGCCCGCACCGACGTGGTTCCATCCGACCTACCTCGCGCGCGCCGGGCTTTCGCGCGCGGAATGGGAGGGGCACGTGGCTTGGGACGCGACGATCTCCGCACTCGTGCGTACGCGCGACCTGCTCGCGGAGCGTGGCGCGCGACTCGTCGTCGTATACCTGCCGTCGAAGTCCGAGGCGCTGGTGCCGTTCGCGGGCGACGTCGAGCTCCTGTATCGCTACCTCGTCCGCGGCTTCGAGGGCGAGTTTCCGCTCGACGCCGAGCAAGCGCACGCGCGCCTGCTCGCGAACAACTCGGCGCTCTCCGATGCGGTGTCCACTTTCTGCGCGCGCGAGAAGATCCCCTGCTGGGTGGCGACCACGACGCTGTCCATGCTCATGAACCGCGGGGAGACCGGCTACCTCGCCGCGGATACGCACTGGGACTCCGTCGGGCAGAACGCGATCGTCGACCCGCTGCTCGCGTTCCTCGGCGCCCAGGGTCTGCTCGATTTCTAGGAACGTGCCCGGGACGCGTCGCGCGCCGAGGAAACGCGGCCGGCGCGGATCGAAGCGGGCCGAGCGCTGCTAGAATCCGACGCCCCGATCCGTCACTGATCCGCCGAGTTGCCTCGGTCCCGCCAGCCAGTCCTATGCCTCAGAACATCGTCTTCTCCGAGAAAGCCCTCGAACTCCAGGCCACCGCGCGCGAGATCGCGGACAAGCACGTCCGCCCGCTCGCGGCCAAGTTCGACAAGGACCAGGAGTACAACCGCGAGGCCGCCCAGGCCGTCGCGAAGGCGGGGCTCTTCAAGACGTTCATCCCCGAGGAGTACGGCGGATACGGAGCGGGCACGCTCGCCCTCAGCCTCGTCACCGAAGAGCTCGCGAAGGCGGACTCGGGCTTCGGCGTTGCGTTCGCGGTCAATGCTCTCGGCACGACGCCGATCGTCGTCGGCGGCACCGAGGAGCAGAAGAAGAAGTGGCTGCCCGCGATCGCGAACGGCGAGAAGTTCGTCGCCTTCTGCCTGTCCGAGAAGAACGCCGGCTCGGATGCCAGCGGACTCGCGGTGACCGCGGATAAGGAAGGCGACAACTATCGCATCTGCGGCGAGAAGAAGTGGACGACCAACGGCGGCGTCGCGGACATCTATTCGGTGTTCTGCGTGACGGACCCGACGTCGAAGTCGCGCCGCATCAGCGCCATCCTGGTCGAGAAGGGAACCGACGGATTCACGGTCGGCAAGGTCGAGGACAAGATGGGCATCCGCTGCGTGCCCGTGGTCGAGACGCACTTCGACAACGTCATCGTTCCGCAGGAGAACCTGATCGGCGGACGCGAGGGCATGGGCTTCAAGCACGCGATGATGACGCTCGACAAGGCGCGTCCGTGCGTCGCGGCGCAGGCGGTCGGAGCCGCACAAGGCGCGCTCGACCTCGCGCTGGTTTACGCCAACCGTCGCAAGCAGTTCGGCGCGCCGATCTCGAGCTTCCAAATGGTGCAGAAGATGCTCGCGGACGCGGCCACGAAGACCGAGGCCTCGCGCTGGCTCGTCTACGCCGCGGCGGCCCACTCGGACGCCGGAGTGCCGAGCGTCACGAAGCTCGCCGCGATGAGCAAGTGCTACGCGACCGACGTCGCGATGGAGGTCGCCACCGACGCGGTGCAGATCTTCGGCGGCTACGGCTTCATGGAGGACTACCCCATCGCGAAGTGCTTCCGCGACGCGAAGATCCTCCAGATCTACGAGGGCACCAACCAGGTGCAGCGCCTCGTCATCGCGCGTCATCTCATCCGGGAATCGGGCGAATTGGAGCACCTCCAGCAGTACATCCCGCAGGAGGTCCAGGAGACCTATCACGACGAAGAGCTGCTGTCGCACAACGGGGAAAGCAGAGCTCGACGCGGCTTCGAGCTCGGGCCCAGCAACACCAACCAGTCAGCTGG
>JAVJHY010525053.1:0-18883 GCA_035593235.1 Phascolosoma agassizii | reverse complement strand
AGCGCAGGAAGCCCCGGCGCAGCGAGCTGCCTTGTCATCGCCGCATCATCGCGAACCAATAGCGAGGTTCGACCGGAGCGGTTGACCAAGAAATCGATCAGTTGCTGAGTCTCAAGGAAGTCCGGATCCAGTTCGCGCAGCATCGGAATCGTCGCGGCTGGGAGGAGGTCGGATGACATCGTCGCCAGGTCGGCCTCCGCGAGGTAGCTGAGGCCCTGCTCCTTAGCCCACTCTACGAACTGCACGAAGTAACATGGATCGTGTTCGATCCCGAGCTCGTCGTGGAGGAAGACGTTGGCCGAACCGTGCTGCATGCTCTCGACAGTCGCCTGCAGGCTCTTTGCGTGTGGGCTGTCGCCGTGGGCTGAGTACCCTGCTTGGAGTACGCGAAGAAGCAGCGCGGATTGACGCAGACGCTCCTGCGGTTCCGCAATTCCGTTGACTCGCGCTGCGAGGAGCTCGCGAAACGCCTCTCGTTGCTTCCAACCCGGATAAGTCAGGTACGCGATCGCGGCGATCCCGGTTGGGCCGAGGGCACTCCGGCTTAGCTCGAAGATCCGTTGCTTGACCTCGTCCGGGACCCACGAGAAAGTTCCGTGGCAGAGCACCAGGTCGTAGTCGTTTTCCTCGACGTCGAAGCTTCGAAGATCAGACGTGACGAAACGGAGGTTCTCGAGGCCGCTCTGCGCCGCAAGAGTCCGGCCCTGGTGCGTTTCGTTCTCAGAGAAATCAACCCCCGTAAACTGCACCCGGGGATACATTGCCGCCTGCTGACGAAGATGCGCGCCGGTCGCGCAGGCCAAGTCGAGCACACGAAGTTGGCGCCGCGGAGTAAGACCTGGCGATAACTGAAAGAGCTGCGCTAGGCCAAGCAGCCTCGACACATCGAGCTGCGGGAAAATTTGGTCGCGATAGAGGACTTCGTCGTAGCGCGTCTGTAGCGGGTCGACCGCGGGCAACTACTTCAGCCGGAGCCGACGAGGCGCGTCGGGCGAACACGGCGCCTCCACCAGGCGGTGACTCCGGCCGCACCAAGCGCCAAGAGCAGAAGGCCGCCCGGTTCCGGGACAACAATGGGTACGCCCGAGTCTTCATACGCCCACTGCAGGACACTGAAGTCGGTCCCTGACGAGTCAAATTGGACCCTCAGCCAGCCGTACAACCAGCCCCCGACACCGTCATCGAAACGGAAGCCCGCGTAACTATCCGTCGTACCGGCGGGCCAAGTGGCGTGGGCGGTGTCGTTGTTGAGTAAGAAGCCCTTGGGATCAAAGTTGAGAGTGCCGTCGACGGTATCACCTGCGCTGAGAATCTCGAGATAGTGGTCCATGCCCATCCCGCTCAACACGCCGAATTCGACAGTGCTTCCACCCATCATTCCCGGCGAATCCAAGAACAAGTCCAGTTCGCCCATCATGCCGGTGACAGAGGCCAGGTCGATCGCGGAGCCAGCGCTGCCATCGACCATCACGGTGTCTCCTGTGCCGAGACCCGCGCTCAAGTCAAAGACAATCGTCGCGGAAGCCTGGTCCGCAAGACCCGAGGATGCCGCCAGTGCCCCGGCGGCGCAGAGAGAACGCGATCGGAACCGATTTCCCCGCTTCCAGGGCGCAGAGACTTCCGGGGAACTCTTCATCGTGGGGTGCTCCTCTGGAATTGGGTGACTATGGCCACACTCCTCTTCGGCCCACTGGAAGCTGACCTTGAGGCGAGGATCAGAAAACCTCCTCATATGCCGGTCCATCGCGCGTTGGTTGCACAGCGGTTGCCGGAGAATGGGTCGGGACTGCCGGACCGCGAGGGGCGGGGCGCTTGCGAATCCAGCTCGTCGTTGTTGGATGTCGCCATTCCCACCGGCCGGTTCGGCCGGATGCCCTCCATGGTCGAGTCCTCCGGTAGCGGCGGCCCGTCGATCAACGACCAGCGCATCGGACTAGCGGGGCTCTCCTAGATTGGACTCCCGGCCACGACGTTTACGTACCTTCGCTGTGAACCGGGCCCGCGCGGCGAGGCCGCGAGCTCGATCGCCGGCCCTGCCGGAAGTGCTCAGCGACGTGTTCTTCGCCTGCCCGTGCCTCCCCGTGCTCCGACTAACAGCAGGAGCTGAGGCACTTGGCGACTTCCGGTGGTTCCGGAGGCTCGTCTTGGGTGATCCGGTACCATTCCCACAGGGCGGTTTCCGGGCCGATCGCCCAGACCTTGTCCTGCGTGGCATGGCAGCACGTGGTTTCAGGATCGAGCCGGTGATCGATCCCCTGACTCTTGAATCGATCCGCGATCTGGTCGACTTCGCCGTCTTCGAGCACTTCGACGCCGAGGTGATTCACTTTCTGTACGGCGTCGGGCGCTTCGAAGAGCACCAACTTCAAAGGAGGCTCCTCGATGGCGAAGTTGGCGTAGCCCGGCTTCCGTTTGTGCACCGGCGTGTCGAACATCTTGCTGTAGAAGTCGATGGCAGCATCGAGATCCTTCACATTCAGGGCGAGTTGAAGACGCATGAGGGCTCCTCTGGGGGATTGAATTAATATTTCCATACTATTGGAAATATCAAAACAATCAACCGGAGCAACAATTTTTCGTGAGGAAATCCAACATGGCCTGCATCGAACTGAAATTCGGGGCATAGATCAGCGAACGACCTTCTCGCTGCGCAGTGAGCAGATCGGCCTGAACGAGCGCCTTCAGATGAAACGACAGGGTCGGCGCCGGCACGTCGAGTCGTTCCGCGATCTCTCCGGCCGGCAGGCCCTCAGGGCCAGCTTGAACCAACAGGCGGAAGGCATCCAGGCGAGTCTCCTGGGCCAAGGCGCCCATCACCCGCACCACGTCTTGAGTCTTCATACCCTCAGTCTAAGAGCCGGTCTCGGAAATGCGAAGCGCCGGAAGTTTCCGAGACAGGCTCGGGGCAAAGCCCAGAGATAGCTCGCATCGCAGCAGACCGACTTAGCCCGGGAGCCCGTCAAGCACGCTATGCCAGACACCGATAGGCTGGGCTTCGACCCTCGCGACCAACCGGTCCAGCCAGTGGTGTTGCAACCGACCTCCCCGAGAGTTGCTGAAATCCACCGTCGCACTGGCTGTGAATACGCGGGGGAGCATCTGGAGCAAGGCGATTCGGTAGTCGGTGAGACATTGAGTGAGCTGATAGTCGTCCACCCCGGCCGCGCAGAGGGAATCATGATAGACCCGAACCCAACGTTCTTCGGCACTCGCAGGGGCGTCCGGCTCGAGGGTTCCGCTCAGGAAGTAGGCCAGATCGTAGACGCCTTTGCCCCGGGCTGGAACCTGCCAATCGGTGAAGATCACGTCCTCGGGAAGAGGCCCCTCGAAGAACAGGTTGTCGACGCGCAGGTCTCCGTGCAGGAGCGTGCGGGGTGCGCGACTCAATTCGGCGGTAATCTCCGCCACCATGCCATTGGCTCGATCGGCCAACGCTAGGACATCATCGGACACTTTCGAACGGAACGCGCGGAGGAAGGGTTTCCGAGCCCGGCGGTAGAAGGCCCCTAACAACTCCGGTGCGGAATCGGCACGTGGCAGCCACGGGATCTCGTCAAGTTCGTCCCAGTCCCAGGTCGCAGCATGAGCGCGGGCGATGGCAATCACGATCGCCTCAAGTTGGTTATCGCCCAAGGTGTCGAGTTGATCCCCGACTTCCGCTTCCGAGAGGTCCTCCAGGAACAACACCGCACCGCGATAGATCCGACCAGCAAGGAACAAGCCGAGGCCGGCCAAGATCGAGATGGCCCCATTGGGGAGGCGTCCAATCCTCTGCCCCGCCTCGGGATCGGGGTCGGGACGGGGATCGAGCAGCGAGCCGAGGTGGCCCGGCGTTCGGTAGCCGACAACGGGTGCCAGCTCCCGATAGAAGCGAATCTCCCGTTCGTAGAGGCCGAGGAGCTCGCCTTGGGCTCGGTTCCCTCGGTGGAGAGCGGGCAGCTTCGCGATCAACGTCTGCTCAGTCGTTGACTCCGATGTCAACCAGTGGACGCGACCGACCTCGCCCATCATCCCCTGGCCTTCGCCGATGCGATCCCATCGAAGTCCCAAGATAGGACCAGGGTCCATGTTCCCGTCAGAGAGAACACTGCGAAGGAACCGGGGATTCAACTCTTCGAGACTTCGAGGGAGTCTGGAGCGGGCCACGCGGGGAGGTTAAGCCAACTGGGCGGCGCCGCCGGGCCTCCCGCGGGGATGCATTGTCGTGTCCGCTTGCCGGGCGGGAAGTCCAACACCCCGACGGCATTCGACGAGTCCTCACGACAGCGTGAGTTTCGGCGTTTCACACGCGCCGACAGTTTATGGTGTTGCGCTCTCCAAGAGAGACGAACTAGCGTATCGGCGTTCGAGGACTCTTTCGAAGCGATTCAATGTTCCCCGGGTTCCGAGGTCCATGGTTCAAATCGATCCGAGCCTCCGATCCGAGACGAGTTCGACACGAGGTCGGCGTCGGTTCGGATTACTTAACCATGACCAACCAATTCGGAGACCCCTATGAGCAAGAAGCTCTACGTGGGCAACCTGCCCTTCAGCACCAACGACGACGAACTACGAGATATCTTTCAGACACACGGCGCGGTGTTATCTGCTCGCGTCATCACGGATCGTGAGACCGGTCGCTCCCGCGGCTTCGGCTTCGTCGAGTTCGAGAACGACCAAGACGCCGACAAGGCCATGCAGGCCCTCGACGGCAATGACATGGGCGGGCGACCGCTACGTGTCAACGAGGCCCAGGATCGCCGCGGTGGCGGCGGTGGCGGCGGCGGCGGTGGTGGTGGTGGTGGTGGCGGCCGTCGCTTCTAGCGGCTCATCAAGATCTCGAGGCGAACCCGCTCCGGCGGTTCGTCCTCTCGCTTCCGCTCGCGAGCCGGGCGCGCTTCGTCGCGCCGGGCTCGTTGCATTTCGGATCGCTTCCGCTTGACCGCATGATGGCGACCATCGCGCAGCTCTTCGCCCACGGGGCGAGTCCCGTGGAACGCGAAGACATCCGTCTTGCCATCCCCGTCGGCATCGGCGAGGGCGTAGGACAGAGTCGACTCGAAGGGGATCTCCAGATCCGGTGAATTGGCGTAGCGCGCCTCGGCGTTTCCCCAGAAGATGCGCAGATGGTTTGCGCCATCGTCAGCGACCAAGTCCGCGTAGCCGTCGCCGTTGAAGTCGGCACCAAAGTCCAGAAGGGGGCCAATGCGGCCCGTCGGGCGCGCAGCGTCTCCGAAAACGAGCTTCAGGATATCCAGGTGATAGTCGAGCACCACTCGACGGTCGACACGTGCGAAGTCCTTGCCCTCACCCTGGGCGTAGCGTCCGTCGGGCCGCATCAAGAACAAGCGAAACTGAATCTTGATGGCGTTCTGGGTGACGACCTTCACCGCTTGGGCCGGCGCAAAGTGGAAGTACGGAATCACCAGATCACGACGACCGTCTCCGTTCAGGTCTCGAATGTCGAAGTCCGGGAACACACTCTCGGAGCGCACCGTCTGATCGGGCTCGTCCGGGAGCGTCCCATCCTTGCGTGAGAAGTAGAGGGAGCGATCCATCCGGGTTCGCTCGTCCGAACTTCCCCACTTCATGACGATCAAGTCGGCGCGCCCGTCGCCATCAAGCTGCGAGAAGGTCATGGCCTCGCCGGCAAAGTCGACGCTCAGCTCGTCGCCGCTCAACACGCTCCGTTCCTCGACACGGGAGGGCTCGGCACCAAAGCTCCCTGAGGCATTCTGGCTGAAGACCTGAAGCTTCCCTCCCAGCAGGGTCACGATATCCAACCGGCCGTCCCCGTCGAAGTCCTCGACGAACAGATCCGGGGTGAGGTGGTGGGTCGAGACCCGGCTCTGGTAGTGGTCACGAAGGAAGGAGTTGATCTCGCCACCACCTCGCGTGCCCACCCGGTAGGTCACCTCTGAAGGACTTCGCAGCGTTTTCGGCTCTTGGCCCGGCCGGAACCATGCCGGCCCCTCCAAGGTGGGGACGACCACTTCCTTCTTCCCGTCCCCGTCGAGGTCGAAGAGCATGTCGACCACTTTGGGGATGTTCGGATCGGTTCCCGCGAATACCGTGCGTAGCTCAGAGAGGGGCTGGAGACTTCCGAATTTCCCTGCCTCCCAGTGGGCGATCCGTAGATCACGATCCGTGGGCACCAACAACTCGGCGCCTGGCCGGCCATCCACCTCGCCCACGTCGAGCGCCCGGGCTTCATCGGGAAGGTCAAACTCGCTGCACGCGCTGAAGCTCTTGTCCGCAACCTGCAAGCAGACGCGGAGACGATGATCCTCGCTATCCCCGGGTGCGCCATGGACCACCAGGATGTCGAGCTTGCCGTCGCCGTCCACGTCACGCAGCAAGTGGCCTTGGATGTGCCCAGGAAACTCGAACTGATGGCGCTCGAAGGGCGCGGTGCCTTGTCCCCAACTGCGAGTCGCCAACAGGGGGAGCACCGCCATCACAAAAAATCCGAGGAGGAATATCGCAATCGGCTTCATAGCGTGAAGTCTCGCCTGCGAATCCCGACGGCGGAGATCGCGAAGAAGAGGACCGTGAAGATGCTGCACGTCGTCACCATGCGAAGCATGTCGGGAGTCCACCAGGTTCGGATCGGAATTCCGGTTGGAAGATCGTCGAGCACATCAAATGGAATCAGGAACAAGTTGGTAAAGCTCAGCGTCGAGTACGGCACATGCACCGCCTCTCCGCCCAGATCGAACGAGAGCCCCAGGACCGCGGGGATGATCGAGAGGGCGTCGAAGAAGAAAAGGAGGATCAGTCCGATGATGATCGCTCCGCCCATCGTGCTGGAGAAGGTCGACACCGCGACCCCCATCGCCGCTACCGAGACCAGACCGATCAACACGAATAGGGTCCCCTTCGCGAACTCCATGAGCACATAGCTTCCCTCGAAGATCACGTAGTCGTTCTCGGTGAGATCCCCCAGGCCGTGGTAGGCGGCCCCTCCTGCCAGCGCGACGCCCCAGACCATGAACACTGTGAGCACCACCATGCCGAAAGCCGTGACGTACTTGGAGCACAGGAGTTCCATGCGCGTGATGGGCCTCGTCAGGATGCACTTCACAGTAGAGTTGGAGACGTCGATCGCGAACAAGATGCAGATCAAGATGTAGACGATCGGCATCGCTGCGGTGATCAGCCGGTTCATCACCGACAGCGCGAAGTCGTAGCCAGAGTTCGAGGTGACGTTGGCTGCTTGCTCTGCCCAATGAAAGAGCATGGTTCCAGGGATCGCGAGCACGAGGATCGCCGCGAACCCAGCCAGCACCACCCAATATCGGGTGAGCTTGATCAGATCCGCGCGCACCAGACGCATCACGTTTCGGAAGAAGTCGCCGATGTCGATCATTGGATGTCCGAACGCTCTCCGGTCAACTCGACGAAGACCTGTTCGAGGGTGCGGCGGCTGGCCAAGAGGCGGTGAACCGGAAAGCCTTGTTCCTGCAGGACCCGGTTGACCTCTGCGGCGCCAAACCCCTTGGCGGTCGCGGACTCGTTGGCAGTCCCAAGCCCGCTTGCTGGACGAGACTGATCCGCCGCAAGCTCCAGGTGCCCCGCGCGAAGCTTCGTTACGCCAACCTCGAATCGTTCCTCGAGCAGCGCCTTCGCCGCTTCGCTGCGGCCCGGGTCGACTTCGACCTGGATGACGCCAGCCTCACTCCCCAGCAGTTCATCGAGGGAGCCCTCTTGGAGCATGCGGCCGTTGGCGAGCACGGCGACCCGGTCACAGATCAGCTCCATCTCTCCCAACAAATGACTGGAGAGGAGGACCGTCGTGTGGCCCTCGTCGCGAATCTCGCGGACCAGTTCTCGGACCTCCCTCGTGCCTTGGGGATCGAGACCGTTCGTAGGTTCATCGAGCACCAGCAGACGGGGTTTCTCGAGAATGGCCAGCGCGATACCCAACCGTTGCTTCATCCCCTGGGAGAAACCCGACACCTTTTCTTCGGCCCGGGCCTGGAGCCCGACCTGCTCGAGGACCGCATCGATGCGGCCCTTTGGAACCCCTCCGGACAGGCCCGCGAAGAGCTCGAGGTTCTTTCGAGCCTTCAGAAACGGGTAGAAGGCCGGACCTTCCACCATGGCGCCGACGGCACGGATGGCCTGCTTGAAATCGCTGCGAATGTCCGAGCCAAAGATGCGCACACTGCCCGAGGTCGGCGTAATCAACCCCAAGAGCATCCGAATGGTTGTGGTCTTGCCGGCGCCGTTCGGGCCCAGGAAGCCGTACACCTTGCCCTCTTCGACGGTGAGGCTGAGGTCGTCGACGGCGGTTCGGGCGCCAAAGCGTTTGGTCAGATGCTCGGCGACGAGCGGCGGGGACGATGCCATCGCCAAAGAGTAGAAATTGCACGTCGACAGCGCCCGGCGTGCGCCATTCAGATCGGCCGGCCGCGCTTGGTCGTCCGGAGGCTATCGCCCCTTCCAGCTCGGCGACCGTTTCTCGGCGAAGGCCTTGGGGCCTTCGACAAAATCCTCACTCTTGATCATCACACCCAGTTGCTCGTAGCGCTGGTTCGCGGCCTCCTCGACCCCGGCGTATCCGAGCCCATCGAGGACCGCCTGCTTGGAGGCGCGCACGGAAAGGGGCGCGCACTCGAGGATCATCTCCGCCCAGCGGCGGGCACCGGCAACGGCCTCTCCTTCCGGGACGACTTCGTTCACGAAGCCGAGGCTCTGGCCCTCTTCGGCAGAGACCCGGCGCCCGGTCAGGATCATCCCGAGTGCCTGTTTCAAGGGAATCTGGCGGGGGAGCCGGTGTACACCACCGGCCAAGGCTGCCAAGCCGACGCGGGGCTCTGGCAGCGCGAACACCGCATTCTCGGCGGCGACGATCAGGTCACAGGCCAAGCAAATTTCGAAACCGCCACCCATGGCCACGCCGTTCACCGCCGCGATCACCGGCTTCACCAGGTCGTATCGAGAGGTGAGGCCGCAGAACCCCGAGGCGGGCATGCCTCCCATGTCGCCACCGCTCGCCTGGTGTTTCAAGTCATTCCCGGCGCTGAAGGCACGCTCTCCGGCACCGGTCACGATGGCGACCCACTGTTCCGGATCGCCATGAAATTCATCGAAGACTTCAGCGAGTTCGCGATGCGCCGGCGGATGGAGCGAGTTCATTCTCTCCGGCCGATCGAGGGTCACGATCGTGAGGTGTCCGTCCTTCTCAACCTGGCTGAATTCGCCCATGAGTCCTCCTTGGACGGGCAATCTTACCGCAGTCCGGTCGGGTCTTGATGCCGCCGAGGCCCCTCCCTGCTCGATCGTGGAGAAGAAGGAAACGGGAGAAACTCGGGATAGAATCGAGCGATGATCGACTACACCGAAGTCACGACCGGTCTCCAATTCCCCGAAGGCCCGATTGCCTGCGCGGACGGCAGCGTTCTCTTGGTGGAGATCCGACGCGGAACCCTGACCCGGGTGCAGCCCGACGGAAGCCAAGAAATCGTCGCCGAGCCGGGGGGCGGCCCCAATGGCGCGGCGATCGGGCCCGACGGCGCCTGCTATCTCTGCAACAACGGCGGCTTCGTCTGGCATGACGTCGGCGGCATGATGATTCCGGGTGAGCAGCCGCCGGACTACAGCGGGGGACGCATCGAGCGGGTCGATCTCGCCACCGGCGAGGTCCGCGTCCTCTACACCGAGTGCGACGGCCATCGGCTTTGCGGGCCCAACGACATCGTCTTCGATTCGGAAGGCGCCTTCTGGTTCACCGATCTCGGAAAATCTCGGGCCCGCGAACGAGATCGCACCGGGATCTTCTACGCCCACCCTGACGGCTCGTCGATTCGGGAGATGGCTTTCCCGGTCGATGGCGGCCCGAACGGAATCGGCCTGTCGCCTGCGGAAGACCGCGTCTACATCGCGGAGACCCACACCGGCCACGTCACGTATTGGGATCTCGACGGGCCGGGCAGTATCCGCCCAAATCCGATGAGCCCCCATGGCGGGAATCTACTGGCAGGAGTCCCGGCGGGGGAGTTGCTCGACTCCCTTGCGATTGATGCCGACGGCAATGTCTGTGTCGCCACCTTGATCAACGGCGGAATCACGATCGTGTCGCCAGAGGGAGCGCAGCGACACCTAGCCACGGACGACCTCATGACAACAAACATCTGCTTCGGCGGCGTCGATCGCCGGACCGCGTTCCTCACCTTGTCATCGAGCGGCCGATTGGTGAAGGCCAGCTGGGAGCGTCCGGGGCTCGAACTCGCCTACAACGTCTAGGCCGCGCGCGGAGCCCCTTTTGAGAATCCCGCGGAGATTCGTCGACGTGTCTCAGCTAAGTGTTAGATCAGGTTCAGGTTCTCGTCGAAGGGGACGGAAGAACCGTCCTCTCCCTGCCCGTCGTTGAGGGCGCGACGCTCATCCGCCAGACCCAGAGCTGCTTCGTGGATGGCCGCGTGACGCGCCATCAACGCGACGACCTCCTTGCGGCCGAGGGCAAGCAACCAGCACTTGCTACGCGTCATGCAGGAGCAGACTGCGGCATCGCCCTGAAGGATGGACATCTCACCAAAGACATGACCTGGATGGAGTCGGGCCAGCTCGTGATCTTCGCCCTCCTCGTCCCGTTGTACGGCATCGGCTTCACCGGCAAGCAGCACGTAGAGTGCTGGAGCCGTCGTGCCCTGCTGAATCAACGTGCTGCCGGCTTCGACTTCGAGAAACCGGACGGACTGGATCAGCTCCCCGCGATCCGCCACCGAAAGGGTCGAAAAAAATCGGCTCGTCTGAACCAGCCGCTCGATCAGACGATCGCGGAAGAACTCCAGCAGTCGACATAACATCTCGCGATCCCGATCCATCAAATCGGTCAGGATGCCGCGATCGATCGCCAACAGGTTCGTCTCGACCAGAGCCTCGATCCCCGCGTTCCGCGGCTGATTCGTCAACAGCGCGGTCTCCCCGAAAAAGCTGCCCTCCTCCAAAACGGCCATCCTCTTCGGCTGGCCGTCTTCGGCGCGCGCGATGGGGACCACGGCGCCCTCGGCGACGACGTAGAGCGCATCGCCGAGATCCCCCTCTTCGAAGAGGGTCTCGCCCTCCCGCAGGTTCACCAACTCGACACCATCGATCAGTTGACGAAGCGCTGGCGCCGTGAGGAGGGAGAAGAGAGGCACCTGGGGAAGCGTCTTTCGGGCGGCGGCGCGAGCTTCGAGGCCGAGCGTCTCCGAGCCGACCTCGAGCTCCGGCGGCAGACCTCTGGCGTCGTCCGCCAGGAACCCCTTGTGATCCCAATCCAATGCGACCTCAGAGAACCTCCCTTGCCCGGCCTCGGGTCGAAGGTCGCTCGCGTCCTCGGTTTGGACGACCTCGGTGAGGACGATCTCCTCGAGGGGCCTGCCCCGTTCCAGGCCGCTGCCCTCCGAATCGGAAGAATCCGACGGGCCCCGTCCGGGCGGGGAACTCAGTCCCCGGCTGGCATACAACTCGGTGAGCCGTCTCTGAATCCGCGTGTGACCCGGCTGGATCTCCAGAACCATCTTGCAGGCGGCGATTCCCTTGAGCAGAAAGCCACCGTCCGCCCAGCAATCGGCCGCCCGCTCCAGGGCCGCGACTTCCTGATCCGGATCTCCCAGCCGTCGCTGGGCATCCGCCATGCGCTGGGGCCAGTTGCCCTCCTGGGGCTCGAGCGTCTCGAGCTTCTGGTATGCCGCCACCGCCTCCTTGGGCCGGTTCTTACGCATGGCCTGAGAAGCGGCGCTCTTCAGCTCGCGGATTGGTTTCTGAGCGGGTTGAGAGGCCATCAGCCTCCGTATCGAATGATCCGGGGGCGGCCTTGAACCCGACCCCTTCGCTCTAGCGAGGTCAGGAAGGGCTTCGGACCGGCCGATGAGGACCCCGTGCTCGAACCCCTCGCCCTCCTCTACACCAGCTCGGAACTGGCCGGGAGATTGGCCGTGGACCTCCCGGGGACGCTCCAGCCGATTTCCGTGAGAGGCCTAAGCGAGATCGACAGGTCAGCAGAGCAGGCCACGTTGTTGATCCTCGACTCATCCCTTATGGACCTGGATGCTGGGGCCCTTCGGGCTCTTCCAGCGTCCATCGTGATTCTGGCGGGCGCCGGCCCAGCCGCAGACTGCGCCCGCGAGGCCGAGAGACTCTTCCTCACTCTGCCCCTGGAGCCAGAGAAGCGGGACGAGCGGCGCGAAGCCTTACAGGCGGCCGTGCTTCATGCAGACGCCTGTGCTGCGGCAGAACGGCTCGCAACAGATCGGGAGCTGGCAACGCGCGATCTCTACGAACTCACCGAGCTGGGCGCCGCCTTGATGGAACCGCGCGACACCGACGACCTCATGAACACGATCCTGCGAGAAGCTCGGCGGGTCACCTCGAGCGACGCGGGAAGTCTCTACATCGTGGAGGACGGTCGGCTCCATTTCCACTGGACCCAAAACGACTCGCTCGGCAACCAGAGCCAGCCGGACCTGACCATCGCCATCGACCCGACCAGCTTCGCCGGCTACGCGGCGGCGACCGGCGAAATCCTGCGGATTCCGGACGCCTACGAACTGGACCGGGACCTGCCCTATCGGTTCGATGCCCGCTTCGACCAGGCGAGTGGGTTTCGCACCCGTGCGGTGATGGTGGTGCCGATGCGAACGCCGGCGGGTCAGACCATCGGCGTCTTGCAGCTCTTGAACCCAGCCGCCCGGGAGTTCTCCCCCCGGGATCAACAGATCGCCAAGGCGTTAGGCGGCCAAGCCGCGGTCTCCATCGAGAACCAGCGATTGCGCGCGAATATCGAGGGCCTCTTCGAGGGTTTCATCCTCGCTGCGGTGTCGGCCATCGATCAGCGCGACCCGGCCACCTCGGGACACAGCGTTCGAGTCGCTGAGTTGACCTGTGCGCTGGCCGAACGAACCGACGCCATCGGCAGCGGCCCCTTCGAGGCCATCCGGTTCAACTCGGCCGAGCTCCGGGAGATCCGCTACGCGGCGTTGCTCCATGATTTCGGCAAGGTCTTCGTTTCCGAGCAAGTCCTCTCGAAGGAGAGCAAGCTGCCGCTCCTTCAGGAAGCCCAGGTCTTTGCGCGCTTCGAGCGAGCCCAAGAAATCCTAGAAGCCGGGTTCCACCGGGAGCGAGCCCGATATCTGGCCGAGTGCGGCAACGCCGGATTCGAGGCCTTCGAGAAGGAACTGCTCCGAGGCGTGGACGCCGAGCGCTCTCGACTCCGGCGCTACGAGCGAGCCGTGCGGCGAGCCAACGAACCGCGAGTACTTCCCACGAAGATCTCGGAGGAGCTTTCAGAGGTCGCTGCCCACCGGCTGCTGGGTTTCGACAACCGCGAGCTATGCCTCGTCGATGCTGATGACCTCGGGTACCTCTGTGTCCCTCAAGGAAGCCTGACCCAAGTCGAGCGACGCGCGATCGAGTCTCACGTCACCTACACCCATCGTTTTTTGGAGCAGATCCCGTGGACCCGCG
Organism: Phascolosoma agassizii; assembly: GCA_035593235.1. Classification (NCBI taxonomy): domain Eukaryota; kingdom Metazoa; phylum Annelida; class Sipuncula; order Phascolosomatiformes; family Phascolosomatidae; genus Phascolosoma; species Phascolosoma agassizii. The sequence continues at coordinate 5,452 of JAVJHY010525053.1, read as the reverse complement.
ATCTCGCCCGCGTCGACACGATTGCCTGGGGACATCACGAGAAGCTCGACGGCAGCGGATATCCCCGCGGCCTCACCAGCGCCGACATTCCCCTGCAAACGCGAATGCTGACCATCGCTGACATCTACGACGCCTTGACCGCCGAAGACCGTCCTTACAAGAAGGCGCTCCCGATCGAAAAGGCCCTCGACATCCTTGACGACGAGGCCAAGGCCGACCACATCGACGCGGCGCTCCTCGAACTCTTCTGCGCGACCCGCCCTTGGGAGAAGCTGGGCGGTTAGCCCGCGTGAATCGCACACGAATCTTAGGGTGTCCAATCATCATGGCGTTCCGCCCTAGACATCTTGTTTCGATGCTTGCGATCTCAATGGCCTGTCCAGCCCAAGTCCCTCAAAATGCCCGCGACCCGTTCTCAACACACGGCCCCGTCTCAACGGGAGATCTTTGCGAATTGCCCATCACCTCGTCCCCTGAGGAGGCGGCACTCTTTCGCGAGTATTCGAAGCAGTGCAAGCCGATCGATCAGTGCCTCCTCAGCTGTTCCCGCGCGGCCGGCGGAACCGGGCCAGGGGGTAGCTGCCACCACCTATGCGGCGGAATCATGCTCCGCTACGCATCCCCGAACCGCAAGCTCGTTTCCGCGGCGGAAGGCTTTGTGCAGGCAGAGCGCGGTGAGCGCGAATGTGGGTGATTCGTGCGCCGCCTAACACAGCGGTCAGCCAAGCCGCAGGGCCGTGGACGCTGCTGACTTGCCATCTGTCAGGCATCTGCGCTCAGTCGGTGTCCTGGCGGGTTCGATCTAGCTCCGCGAACTTCTCATCGCCGACCTTGACGAAGAGGCCAATCGCTTCGACGACGCGTTCGTCACCGGCCATGAGCTCTGCGGAAAGGTCCAGTCGGCGCCCGTTTTCTCCATCCAGCCGGGCGACAGCCACCAGATCCTGGTGCAGCGGCGTTGGCCGGAGGTAGCGCACGGTGAGTTCCCCGGTCATCCCGGGCCCGCCGGAGAAGATCGTGGCCATCCCGAGTAGTTCATCGAGCATCGCGGCGACGAAGCCGCCGTGGGCAATGCCGGGGCCACCCTCGTAGGCGCTGCCAAAGCGCCCCTCGGCTCTGGCCTCCCTGGCCTCCCAGTCAGGCCACATCCGGAATGGCGGTGCGATGGGGTTCGAATGACCGGTGATCGGGCCGCGCTCCATGAAGTCGCCCATCCCTGAAACGACCCCTTCCTCGTCTTCGCGTCTCCGCTTCTGTCCGCAGACGAGATCGGTGCACTGGCGAATTTGAGCAATGCCTTGGTGGAGCTCTTCGGCGCTGGCGCCAGTGGACGAGAGCCCCTCCATCAGCACACGCAGGGCGTCGGCTAGATCGCGCCGCGCTTGCACGACGGGGGTCTCGGGGCCTGGCGCCGTCCAGCGGCGCGCAGTCTCTTCGGGGCTGTCGGTTTTCATGGCGCGAGCGAGAGTATCGCAGTGTGCGAGGACGGCTCGTTTGCGGGTCGGAGCCCGGGTATCCTGAATCCTGGCGCCGAGGAAGGGGCCAGGACGGCCGACACAGGCCGCCCATTCCTTGGGGAGACATCTTGGAATTCGAGACCCTCGAGACCGAGCGAGACGGTTCAATCCTGCGCGTTTGGTTGAATCGGCCGGAGCGCCGCAACGCGGTCTCGCCAGAAATGCTGCGGGACGTGGGCGACCTGTTCCGATCCCTCGAGACAGACTTCGAGACCCGGGTCGTCGTATTGGGAGGTCGCGGTCCGACCTTCTGTGCCGGCGCTGACCGAAAACCCGACCCGAACGCCAGAGCGGCCCAGGCCGACGCTACCGAACGGGAACGTCGCTGGCTCGGACAGCTCGGCCGTCGGGCCTGCCGCGCGATTCAGGATTGCGAGGTCGTTACGATCGCTCGGGTCCATGGCCACGCGATCGGTGGTGGAGCGTGCTTCGCGCTCGCCTGCGATTTCCGAATTGCGAGCCGGGACGCAATCTTTCGCATCCCCGAGGTCGAGCTCGGTATTCCGCTTTCTTGGGCAGCGATTCCCAGGCTGATCCAGGAGATCGGCGCAGCCCGGGCACGAGAGCTGCTGCTGCGTTGCAAGGATCTGGATGGCGCCGCTGCCGAGCGCTGGAACCTGGTGCACCTTGCGGTCGAGCCCGACCAGTTGGATGCCGAGGTCGAAGCCTGGGCGCTCGATCTCGCTAGCCGTCCGGAACTTCCCGTACATATGACCAAGACCCAGCTCCGAGCCTATAGCGTGCTCGAAAGTCTGGGCGATGCCACCGAGAATGACGGTGACCTGGTCACCGCAGCATCCCGTACAGACGAGTTCAAGGACCGATTCGGAAAGCTGCCGCCCTCCCGCAAGGAGTAGCCCCCACCCCAAGCTGACTGCGCCGAGGCAGGGGTTGGGCCCGGGCAGAAACGGCGAGTAGAGGCCACGGAGTCGAGCGCCTATCTTGTGCGATCTTCCCGCCTGGTCCTCCCGTTCCGGAGATTCTCGTGAGCGCTGATTCCGACTTCCGCCCCTCTTCCCTCGGCACGATCCCGCGCCTCGTCCAGGATTCCGCCAAGCGGTTCGCCGGGCGCATCGCCTTCGAGGACCAGGGCCGCACGCTTCGCTTCGAAGATCTCGGCGAGGCGGCGATGGCCGCGACCCGCGCCTTCATCGCCGCGGGGCTGGAACCCGGCGAGCGCGTGGCCGTGTGGGGCCCGAACAGCATCGAATGGGTGCTCGCCACGATCGGCGCCCAGTCTGCGGGCGGTGTACTGGTCCCGATGAACACCCGCTACAAGGGCTCGGAAGCTGGATACAACCTGCGCAAGAGCGGCGCGACTTTTCTGATCACGGTCGAAGAGTTCGTGGGCTCGCGCTTCCTCGAACTGCTCGCCAAACAGGATCTTCCGGACCTGCGGACGACCATCCTATGGGAGGGCAGCGGCTCGGGCGTCACATCTTGGAGTGCCTTCATTTCAAAGGGCGAAGCGGTCAGCCTCGAAGCTGCGAACCAACGTCTCAACGCCGTGAAGCCGGACGACCTCGCGGACATCATGTTCACTTCCGGGACCACCGGGAACCCGAAGGGTGTGATGACCGCCCACGAACAGAATCTCCGAGCCTTCGAATCCTGGAGCGACGTCGTCGGACTACGCAGCGAAGACCGGTACTTGATCGTCAACCCGTTCTTCCACGCGATGGGCTACAAGGCCGGCTGGCTGTCCTGCATCATGCGTGGCACGGCCTGCCTGCCGCACCGAGTCTTCGATGTGCCTGAGGTCTTGCGACGCATTGGCGAAGAGCAGGTCAGCGTGTTGCCCGGCACGCCCTCCCTGTACCAGTCGATCTTGATGGATCCCCGGCGCAGGGAGTTCGACATTTCGAATCTGCGACTGGCCGTGACCGGCGCGGCCCCGACACCGGTCGAGTTGATTCGGCGGATGAGCGACGACCTGGGATTCGACACAGTGATCACGGGCTACGGCCTCACCGAGGCCACGGGCATCGCCACGATGTGCCGCGACGGCGACGACGCAGAGATCATTGCCAACAGCTCGGGCCGCGCCATCCCGGATGTCGAAGTGCTCTGCGTGGACGACAGCGGCAAGGAAGTCACGCGCGGTGACTCCGGCGAGATTGTGGTCCGTGGCTACAACGTCATGCGGGGCTACTTCGACGACGATGCCGAGACCCGCGAGACGATCGATGCCGAGGGTTGGCTCCATACCGGCGATATCGGGGTGATGAACGAAGCCGGCTACTTGCAGATCACCGACCGGAAGAAGGACATGTTCATCATGGGCGGCTTCAACTGTTATCCGGCGGAGATCGAAGGGCTGCTCTTCGAGCACCCGGAAGTCGCCCAGGTTGCGGTGATCGGGGTGCCCGACGAAAGGATGGGCGAAGTTGGGATGGCCTTCGTCGTCGCCGAGCCCGGCAGCCAACCGGACCCGGACGGCCTTCACGCCTGGTGTCGTGAACACATGGCCAACTACAAGGTCCCGCGTCGGATCGAGGTGATCGACGAGCTCCCGATGAACGCCATGGGCAAGGTGCAGAAGTTCGTTCTGCGCGACCGCGCCAAGGCCTGAGCCCGGACCCCGTTGCCGATTCGATCGACCGCGCTGGGGCAGACCCTTCAGACGTCAAGCGCCGACGTCACGGCACGCGATCTCCTCGCGTACGCGGCGGGCATCGGAGACACCAGCGATGCGGTCTTCGACGACCAGCTGGACATCGTTGGCCAACCGGCTTTCTGTGTCTCCTTAGAATGGCCGGTCGTGAGTCACCCGACGACCCGAGCCCAGCTCGGGGCCTCAGGCGATGAAATGCTCCGTGGCGTCCATGCCACCCAGGATTCGATCTTCCATCGACCCATTCGCCCGGGGATGCGACTCAACACTCTGGGGCGAACCACGGGTCTACGTAGCACGCGCGCCGGAACGCTCGGAACCGCGAAGCTCGACACTTCGGACGAACAGGGCCCTGTCGTCACCTCGTTCTACCAGACCATGTATCGCGGGGTAGAGCTCGACGGCGATGCACAGGAAGAGGAACTCCCGGCGTCGGTGCCGGAGTTCGAGCTCGGTGCTTCATGGCAGGAAGAGCAGGTCTTCATCCCGCTCCAGATGCCCCATGTTTACACAGAGTGCGCGCGAATCTGGAATCCGATTCACACGGAACGCAGGGTCGCTCTCGCGGCAGGGCTCCCCGACTGGATCCTGCACGGAACGGCAACCTGGGCACTCGCGGGGCGCGAGATCATTGCCGCTCACGCCGGCGCGAACCCGACCCGACTTCGGCGCCTGCGCGGCCGCTTCCGCGCCATGGTCATTCCCGGCACGACGATCCGCATCCGCCACCAGGCTGGAGCCCCGCTGCGTGAAGGCACCCCGGTCGCCTTCACTGTTTTGAACGCCGTGGGCCTGGAAGCCGTGGGCGACGGGTTCGCTCTGATCTCGGAATAGAGCGCGTCCGGAGTCAGGAAACGACGCCCCTCCCTCGGTGGGCGGGCTGCTGGTAGGAAACTGAGAGCGGCTAACCTCGCTACTGCAACGAGGCCTGGGCCGGCGGCGGAGCCGGGTCGTACCAGATGGGCGAGGTCCAGAGCCGCTCCTGGATCGTCTTGGTGACATTGGGCAAGTCGCATTCCGGCGGCCGCTTCGCCTGCGGGAGTGCGTTGCAGTGGTGTTGGCTCCAGCGGCAGCTCGGGTTCTCGAGGATGCGGGCGTAGTAAACGGCGCGGCGGCTGGACTCGAAATCCGGGTCGGTCCAGACCCCGCACAGCGACTTCGCACCCTTCCCCTTTGGCTCGCAAGTCTTAAGATCTACTGACGCATCGTTGTCTCCGCCGGCCACGTCATACACTGCTTGGTGGAACTGGCCGTCGTCCCCGACCCAGCCCTTGATGACTTGCGCACGTTGCAAGCGGCCGCCTGGGTGTTTGGCTGTGCC
>JAVJHY010523995.1:0-18887 GCA_035593235.1 Phascolosoma agassizii | reverse complement strand
GAGAATGAAAAGTTTAGCGCAAAACATATTGCGTCGCAGTGGGGTGACCAACATAACCGACGCCATTTATCGGAATGCCTTGAATTTCAATAGATTATTGAACTATCCTGTACTTGGACTGGGATAACAGCATAATAAATGCCAAAATCATGACTTAAGAACTGAACAGCCCTGGGGGTGACCCCAGGCTGTTTTATTTATCCCCTTTGGGGAAATTGGAATTTCGAAAACCTGATGACAGTTAGTATACATATTAGGGCTCAGATTGGATTTTGGTTTGATTGATCCGATTAAGCGGATACGCAGAAATAATCCGCTATTTTGAATAAATAGCGATTGAGAATTGGGAGATTGAATGGCCCTAAGAGCGGTGTAATATTTAATGCTTCGATATTATAGTCGCGATTTAGCCGTTCAAAGATGGCCTGGAAATAAGTGGTGAAGAATGTTAAATAATTCCAAACCACGTTCTAACCTGAATTACTCATAAGATTTCTACTGAGAGCACTTATCTCACTCATTTTCAACAACTTGAGAACATCACTGGATCCCAAAATATTTCAATATTTCATCACCCAGATGATTCCCATAAATCTCTAAAAACGAGGGACCTAAGCACTCTCGCTACATAATCGCATGAATAATTCAGGCTAAGCGGGTTGTTAATATTTTGCGATACTTCGACCAACTTTGTAGAGCTGTATCTCGTATTGTTGAGCTAACTCAGAATCAGTATAAATTGTTCTCTCCCAATACTCCAATACTCCAATACTCCAATACTCCATAGGGTGGCGGTAAATGAAATACACAAGTTAAAATCACGCCTTCATGATCAAAGGGAATAATATGAGAGTCTTTGCTGCAACAAAAAACTTACATAAAATATCTGAATTTGAGGAAATCCTTTCTCCACTAGGATTTTCGGTAAAATCTGCTTTTGATAGCAACGATTTACTCGAGTTACAAGAAGATGGTGAAACCTTTGAAGCAAATGCCATTTCCAAAGCGGAGAGTGTAGCATCCGCTCTCAATAAACGGGTATTTGCCGATGACTCCGGTCTTGAGGTTGAGGCGTTAGACGGTGAACCCGGGATTTATTCGGCCAGATACGCTGGAGAAAACGCCACAGACAAAGATCGCATCAATAAACTCTTAGAGCGGCTCGCAGACCAGCCTAACCGTAGAGCGCGGTTTGTTTGCGTGATAGCCGTCGCCTCACCAGCAGTGCTTCTCGGGACAGCATCCGGTGTGGTTAACGGAACAATTGCAATCTCTCCAAAGGGGCAGGAAGGTTTTGGTTACGACCCGGTCTTCATTCCCCAAGGTTACGAACACACGTGGGCTGAACTCGGTCCGAAAAAGAAAAATAAAATGAGTCATCGTTTAAAGGCGTTAAATGATGCCGTCAAAAGCGGTTTGTTCGCTGCTGAATAGGATTATTGGTCTTAAGCCTCACCCTTTGCTAGATTTTTGGGAATCGTCGGGGCGAAAATTTATATATTGATGCTATTTTTTATGAAATCAAAATTTTGGACCTATTTAAGGGAATTCCGCAAGTTAATTTCTGAAAATTCTTAGGTATCATGTGCAATTCAGACGACTTATTTAAAAGAGCCATTAAGGTAATGCCCGGCGGGGTCAACAGTCCTGTCCGAGCATGGAACTCCGTAGGCGGAACTCCCCTCAATATCCAGAAGGGCGTGGGAGGGCGGTTGTTCACTGCTGAAGGTAGAGAACTTACCGATTTCTGCGGGTCGTGGGGGCCCTTGATCTTGGGCCATGCCCATCCGCGAGTAATCGAAAGTGTAACACAGGCTGCACGAGACGGTTTAACCTTTGGGGCGACAACCAAACTCGAAATCGAGTTGGCGGAGCTTCTGTGTGAATTGATTCCATTTATCGACATGATCCGGCTTGTCAATTCCGGAACAGAGGCAACCATGACGGCACTGCGTCTAGCAAGGGGTTATACCAAGCGGCAGAAGATCTTAAAATTTGATGGTTGTTATCATGGACATGCAGACTTCCTACTCGTCTCGGCTGGTAGTGGGCTGTTAACGGGTGGGATCTCATCGTCAGCGGGTGTTTCGGACCTCATAGCGAAAGAAGTTCTTGTTGCACCGTACAATGACCTGGAAGCCGTCCGTGCAATTATTGATGCTCATGGGGATGAGATTGCAGCGGTCATCGTCGAGCCGGTAGCGGGCAATATGGGATTGATAAAGCCACAAGATGGATTCCTCCAAGGGTTAAGAGAGCTAACCAACTCATGTGGAGCGCTGCTTATTTTCGATGAAGTCATCAGTGCCTTCCGGTTGGCGCCAACAACCTACGCAGAAATATGTGGGGTATACCCTGATTTAACCTGCTTAGGAAAAATTATTGGTGGCGGAATGCCCGTTGGGGCGATCGGCGGCTCGAAAAAAATTATGGAATCTCTAGCCCCGCTGGGAGCCGTATATCAAGCCGGAACATTAAGCGGTAATCCAATTTCTATGGCCGCTGGAAAAACAACATTAAAAATCTTAATAGAAGAAAACCCTTATCAAAAAATCGAAAGAAAATGTAAATGTCTTGTCGAAGGACTACAAAGCGCTAGTGCAGGTAGGAATGGTGACTTTCACTGTTCTAACCTTGGTGGCATGTTTACCATGTTCTTTACCGCCCCGGTTGTAAATAACTTGGCTGATGCCAAACAGTGTAAAACCCAAAAATTTGCCGAATTTTTTCATTATATGCTACAACACGATTTTTATTTGCCACCATCACAGTTCGAAGTTTGCTTTATTTCAGCTGCACACACGGATCAGGATATCGCGCGCTTCGTCGACGCCGCTTGTAGTTTCCATCCAAGTTAGCTCTAACATGAATAATCGCAAAAAAGTTGACGGCGGTTTTTTCATAACGTTAGAGGGCGTTGAAGGGGCCGGAAAATCGACGCAGGCAAAAATGCTTGCGGACAGGCTGATATCTAATGGGTATGATCTCCTCGCAACCAGGGAGCCCGGGGGAACTCAAGTAGGCGATAAGCTTAGGTACGTTGTGCAGCATATTTGTGGTGAAGAAGCCGCTTGCACAGAGGCGGAATTATTAATCTTTTGCGCAAGCCGCGCTCAACTGATGCGTAAGGTCATTCTTCCACATCTGCATGGAGGAGGTATCGTCATCTGTGATCGTTTTGCCGATTCCACCACTGCCTATCAGGGGTATGGCCGCGGAATCGATTTCGATTTCATTTCTCATCTTCATCGTTTCACCTTCTTTGGCCACTGGCCAAATATGACGATTCTACTTGACCTTGATGCGACCCAAGGACTCCAAAGAAGCAAAAAGAGGGTGGAAACGCTCGACGTTCGAGACCGGATAGAAAATGAATCACAGAAATTTCATGAAAAAGTTCGAGATGGATTCTTGAGGATTGCCCAGCAGGAGATGAATCGAATCAAGGTTATTAAGGCGCAGAAAGATCAGAAGTCTATACATAAACAAATAATGGAATATGTCGATTATGGCCTTGGCCGAGTTTCAAGATCAGTACCCAAGAATCGTGGAACGATTATTTCGGACACGACGTAAAAACAGAATTTTTCATTCTTGGATATTTGCCGGAGATACCTCATCGGCTTTAAATGCATTCGTCTATGCCTGGTTGCAAAGTTGCATTTGCCCCACTCCAAAAGATAATGGTGATGCCTGTGGGATGTGCGACTTTTGCCAACGCTTCACCAAATGTAAATATCCCTATCTGTTTGAGATTAAGCCAGTTTCGAAATCCCGCCAAATTCTCGTGGAGCAGATCCGGGATCTCGAGCATTTCTTATTTTTAAAAACCCAGGGAGAAACAAAAATAGGACTGATTCTCGATGCGGATAGAATGAGTGTTCAAGCACAGAATGCGTTTCTAAAAACACTGGAGGAGCCGGTAACTAATACAATTCTTGTTCTGACAACTCATAATGTCGAGGCATTATTGCTGACGATACGATCGCGGTGTCAGGCCGTTTCTTTATTGGCAAATCGTTATGCCTATAATTTCCGCCGTAGCGAAGAGCTTTTTTACGTTCTGGCGAGCATGGGAAGAGGAACTGGGGCTGCCGTTGCCATGTCCGCGGCCGATCAAATAAACACCATTTTAGCAGATTTACAAAAGGACGCTAACGCTATCGGAAATAGGGAAAGCAAAAATCAAGTTTCACCATATTTAAATGATGACAAAGAAGCAAAAAAAAAGTTTGAATCCATCGCCCAAGCTCAAGTCGCTTCTCACTATCTTTCTCTACGAAATCAAGTAATCAGTGCGATCCATGGATGGTTTTCCCAACAATTTCTTAGATCCAGTGGAATTCCTATTAATTTGCTTCCCAATCCGGAATTCTATGAAGCGCTTCCCGAAGAGATAAGAGAACAAATTCCGTCATCGTCAGAGGCCCAACGTTCCCTCCATTTAGCGGAATTGCTGGTGGAAGATTTCACACTTAATATCGGCCAACTTTCAGCCTTACAAGAATTTTGCTACAAGATCTGCATCAAGGACCGAAATTCCTAATGTAAAATTACATATGTTTCACACTTTAAGGAATGGCAAAAATTTGGAAATAACCGGCTTGTTTATTCGCATAACATTTTGTGTGGAAATATATTATTTATGATTGAATATTAACATCAACACATGCTTATAAATTTACACTATCACTTTTGCTTGCAGCTTAATGCTCCGGGCTCCGACAGGCTTGAAGGAGTTCCCCGGTCTCGGTGAACAAACTATAGGGTTTCTACAATTTAATAGGGGTTTTCAAGAATCAATTATTGGCTCTATTTTTGTCGCAAACACCTGAAAACCAAAATCTAAAATCATCCATCTAAAATCTAAAATGTGAGTAAGGTAGCTCGGAGGTAATTGGATCAAGATAACTGCCATGATTTAGGGATAAATCAGGTAATCCCCCAGGAATGAAATTTCGTACAGTCAAACACTGGGGAACGGAAAAACTCTAACGATATCCAGCTCTAAAGAGCGTGTTTAGAACTATTCTAGTTTGGGGTGGGGTATGGAAGTAGACCTACTGGTTGTGATGTAAAGCTACTTAGAAATCTATCTTCTAAAAAATTCTAAGGCTTCTTTGGCACTGGTCTGGTCAAATTTCATACGGAACTGGAGAAAGATACCATGGGTGGTATAGTTCGAACGGGAAAAATCCGCGTCATTGAAGCCGCCAAAGTTATAGCCGACACCTGCCCAGATATTCTTAATGAAGTTAAAACCGAACGTTGGCCCGAATGAATATTGCGCGGTCTGGGACTGCCAATTATGGAGCATGTTAAATCTTACACCTAAATCCCATCGACGCGTGACGTCGAGTCGTGATTCAAGCCCAACCAGGTTAGTAAACCCGTTATATTGTGCATCATCGAAAGTATCTAATACATACTTTGTTCCCAACTTCAAGGAAAATTGGAGTCTGTCATTAGGCTGATAATTGGTATTCATCAGGTCGACAATTCGACTTGTCTCGAATACTTGATCAACGAAATCATCCTTATCAAAATAGTAGTCCAAACGATTGAGGAAGATCAGATTATCATTAACTGCCGGGCGGAATGCCAATCCGTGAGTGACATTGAGATCAAGATTCTCAAAACCGGTATCGACCTCGGATTGATTCAGGCGTGTATCCACGGACATAGTTAATCCGTCATGCAATTCACCCACAATTCCAGACGATAAGCCCCACTTATCATCCAAATCCGATTTTCGCTGCTCTACCCGAGAGGTCCAGGACCATTTTTCTCTTTGGTAGGTTGTGCCCATAGAAAGCGCGACAAAGTCATTATCGGTCACCGAAGCTGAAGGGACATCACTATCAAATGGTGAGCTCTCTGGTGTCTTGATGGTTCGCGAGTGGTCCAATCCGGTATCAAGGCTCCAACGATCATTGACATGCCATTTCTGCGATAGCCCTAGGATGGAAAATAGCCGCACACCACTTTCATTCAGCCGTTGTTCCAACGACGAGTCAACTGTACCGCCACTCCAGGGAGTCGATTTAAATCCAACGCGTGAGTTACTCGCTTCTTCAGCTTCACCGTCGGTAAGCTCATGCTCACCAAAGAAGGATAGTGAATCATTCAGGATGTAGTCGGTCCCCAGGATCGTGCGAGTTGGAAAGTCAATGTTGTCATTACTTGATCCAATAGATTGGTAGCGGTCAACTCTGAGGTTTAGACGTTTGTTAAACATCAACATCCCGGCCCCAGTTGTGATCTGATTTGAGACCTTCTTGGTACCGTCTGCTAGCTTATCTTTTGCACTTACAAAGCCCGTCCTAAGGCTATATCTATCGAGGCTATACTCAGCGTTTAGCTCAATGGCATCACGCGTGGCATCTTGATCCAGATTATCCTCCCGAAATACGAGACCATTCAATGTTAGATTATCTCTGACTTTGTAACGGGTTTCAGCTCCAAATTTGCGTGTTCCAGTTTGACCGGCATTTTGTTGTCCTAAACCAAAGTCACCATCCTGCTCACGGAGATAAAGTTTGCCAAAGAATTTGTTGCTATCATGTACGGCCTCAGCAAGGTAGGCCGAACCGCTGCTCTTACCATCCGGGGCGCCACTGTCTGTCTGAGCATATTCAGCCTTGATCTCTGTCTTGTTTGTAACTTTGTAGGTAGCGTCGACACCGTATAAATCCGAGTCCTTCTCGCCCTGCCCTTCATGGATAAGTGACCCGCCGACCTCAATAGCATCATCTCTGAATTTGATCGCGCCTCGGCCACCATAGGTAAAGGAATTGTTACGGTTGTCGTTTGATTCATAGTCAACCACTATATATATAGGATTAAGGCCGGAATCTCGACTAAAGATTGGTTGTTTGAAGTATAGTGTGCCGTCGTGATAGTCAATATTGTAGTCGATGTGACGCGTTAATGGTTTCGAAGAGAGAATAACTTCACTACGGAAACGATCGCGAGTTTCTATGGAAATCTTTTCGGAGTTGACGACAATTTTTTCTTTCGATAGACGATACAAACCGGAGGTCCCATCACCGCGGATTTCGTCCTTAAAAAAGATAAGGTTGGTGTCACTGGCGAAACCATTGAAATCGAATCGATTTCCCCGAAACTCCGTCTTGAAACCATTGAGACTGCGGTTGTATCTGGATAACTCCGTTACAGAGAGATCTGTTTCCATATCACCGAAAAGTGCGTAATACTTATCTCGTTCAATTTTTATATAGATATTTCTGGAACTTGTAGCATCGTACTCCTGCTGAGTGGCATCACCGTAGATTGTATACCGACTGTTGGGATCGATCTCCTCGAACAAACGATCCTCGTCTTTCTCTTTATCTGAATCATAGGCCAACGTTAGGAGCCATTTCCCTTTGATTTTACCTTTTGCAAAGAAGGCCATACGTCCATCTTTATAAAAGTCCTCTTCGGCATGATCGGTAGCAATATCCTCCATATGCGAATTGATGGCATTATAGCCAAATGTTCCTTCTGCCAAACCAACAAGGATCCAGTCACGAAGCGCGGGCTCTAACCAAACTTTGACCTCTTTCTCGCCGCTGCTTAGATTGAACTGAATTGTGGCCTCACCGGAAATTGATGTTGGGTTCAATTTTACGATTGCGATCCCGTCATCACCAACGACGTAGGTATGCCGTTGATTGCCAACACTTGCTAGCCTTTGGTCTTGGAATGAGCTAAATTGCTCGTATGCTTCGAAAGGCAAGTCAACGGTGTACTCACCGATGATTCCGTGGCGTGCAGCATAATCATCTTTGTCGGTAAGGCGTATTGCTATCTCAGGTAAGGTCTTACCATCCGCGATCAATTTCGATTTTTCCAGAATGAATTCAAGATTCACTGGCGGACTTGAATAATGAACACTGCGTTCAATACGTTCCACTTCGTTCCCTTCCTTATCCATGGCCACAACAACAAAATGATTATCGCCTTCCTTTAAATCAACTCCGCGCCAATGACTAATAGCTATGGTTTTAGAGCTATTCTTTTCGATCCGATCAAAGTTTAACGGGCTAACCTCAACATTTTCCAATAGTAGTGTTATTTTGTGTTTTGGGTCATGCTTGATCCCAAGTTTTAAACTCGCAATTGGAGGCAAGTAGTCTTCATCTGGGTATAACCACTCCGCCCCGGGTACAGCATTTTCTAACCAAGCTATATTGAATTTGTCGGCCGGATGAACTGGCGCTTCTTCGGTCTGGATTTCATCGCTTTCTCCTTCTTCCAGTTTTCCAGTAATTTCGACGGTTTCCACACCGCTATAAGCATAAGGACTCGTTGCCAGAATCTCAACGATCGGCATGCGCTGATTATTTGTCGTCGGGGTGTCGAACATCACCATAATCTTCATCATTTCATCCATCTTCGTTTCCTTGATATCGGCCTGAAAGCAAACAGTCTTTTCCCAATTTGCGTCCTTATTCTCTAGACGCCATGTCAAAAAATTATTATTGTTTTCTGGAGCCGCCACGTCTTCATTCACCGTACAACTGTCATCGATATAGACCACACCGTTCGGCAACATTGCCATTACCCGGAGGTTGTCTATTAGGACAACATTTCCCTCTAATTTAACATTGTATGTCTGGGTGTAATCACCATCCTTCCGCTCGCTCGTCAACTGAACACTGACATGACCTTTAGGAACGGGTTTAATCTGGACGAAAAAGTCTGCTCGCCACATGGTTCCACCTTGCAGGTCAACAAACTGCGAATAGTTTCGTTCAGCAAAACGATTGTTCCAACCATCGGCAGGCTCAAACTTATTTGGAAGTGTTTCCAGGTCCATTTGGACAACGTGGACTCCCGGCAAAACGTTATCGAAATGGTACATTCCATTCTCGTCTGTGATCACATAGCTGCCATTTTCTAAATAGATGCGAACTCCGGGAACCCCTTCCACGACATCCCGGGAACCATACATTGCTTCGGTTTCGCCCTCGTTCTCATTTTCTCCTCCTTCGTCTTCAACCGGGTTATCAGGCTCGACCGTCACCCGTCCAAGGATGATCGTTTGGTTTTGAAGGAGGTCATCAATCACTTCCACAGACGCTTTAGCGAAATTCGACATAATACCGGTTACGGTTTTCGCACTCACGGTATTTACTGCTTCGCCAAAGGAGGCTCCGGCACTGGCTTCGACGACGTAGGTTAGCGTCGCTGTTACACCTGGATCCAGGTTTCCAATGGAGAAACTTAAGGTACGCCCATCTTCAGCAATTTGCGGGTCGTCTATCGCTTTTCCATTCAAAAGAGCTGACTCTCGTCGATAACGGAAAGCCCTTGGAAGAACGTCCGTTGCGGTAATACCGATCGCCGTTTGTTCAGGATCTGGGTTCTCGACTTCCACCTGATATTGAACAAATTCGCCAATACCAACCCGCGATTTGGATGCGGCTTTTCGTACGAAAATATCCGACGTGGTAGGATCCACCGGAATATCAACTCGCGCATTCGGTCCTGGATTGATCGTAAAGGTTTCACCGCGTGATCCCGAGACGATCTGAAATGGGCCATTCGGTAAGGCTTGGAGTTTTTCCACTTCGATAACCGATGGAGCAGATAGCCCAACTGGCGGCGTAAGCTCAAGACGGTAGTTACCCGGTGCTAGAAAAGGGAAGCGGTATGAACCAGCGGGAAACAGGTAAACGTTGCCGCTAGAATCCTCGGCACTTTCCCCAGTGACAACGGTTGATGGGAAACTACTAAAACCATCGTCACCAAAAACCTCTGCAGGAAGACCTGAATCGGCGTCGACAATCGTTACCATGACCCCCTCAACTAAATCGCCACTAATGCTGTTAAAGATAATCCCGAAGGGGTCAACAACTGCTCGTGCGGTTGAAATGTCGAATCGGTCCCGGTTATCTGTGTAATTGGCGGTGATTTCGACGTTTTCGGCTACCGTGAGAGCGCCATTGAAGAGACCTGGGGAAGTAGTCGTCGATTGAATGAAGCCGGTGAAAATTCCTGTATTCGGTCCAGTTTCTTGGAGCTGTAGAATTTCGACATCGAGTGGTGAATTCGTGGTAATGGTGACAACGATGGTTTCCGTAAATTCTGGGTTGAAATTTTGATCCAAATCCGTCAGCTTCACGAAAATTGGCTCACCCATGTGGAAGGTGCTTGTTTGGTTGAGAGGTACCAGGTCGTCCAGGTTGATGGGATTTCCGAAGATCGAAGGAGCGGCCAGGGCCGAAAAGTCACCGTTCCCAGTATTGTCGAAATGCGTCGGCTCGATGGTCATTAACTCGGCATCAGAAAGCATGGGAGCATGCTGCAGAAGTTCGATCTGAGAGGGCGTGCTAACTGCTACTTTAACCGTGGCAGCGTTTGACGGGGTGATCTTGATTCGCCCGTTCCAGAGTTTCTGGCTGACTTGGGCAATGTTGGTGATTTCGTAGGACGTTGCTTGAGAGTAAGCGGAGGGTGCAAGGAGGCTAGCGAGGACGATGAATAGCAGGATTTTCAACTGCGTGGAGATACTATCAGAGATAGTATCTCCACGCAGTTGAACGGTAAATAAGGTGTTTTTTGCAGCCGAGTTGCCTCGGCCTGATGATGGTAAATTCGAGGCCATTTAAATAGTCCTGTCACGTGCGCGCGTTTATGAGACGGGTTTCGAAAATTGGTATAGTTCGGGTGTACGCTACTCCTGGCAGAAGTAGTGTTGTTAGTTGATTATTGACATAGGCACAATCCGACTGTGCCAGTATGTGTTGAATAACACGATTGCCGATGCCCAGCAATAGGGTTTCCTTCAGAAGAAAAAGGCCTTTCTTATAACTCCTAGAATGACCTAGGTAGATCAGCCGTTCGGAAAGCTGAATCGGTGGTGGAACTCGGGGTGTAGTTAAGAGATTTTTCCAAGCATAATCGATTGACCGGCTGAATCTGGTGCGGACTCGCCAGAAGGAAAGAACCGCACCATTAAAGCTTCACCAAAGATGGGCTTTAGTTGACGATAACATCGAAAGTCACAACCGAACTCGAACCTGCTGCTATGGAAGGAATGGTTACTGTAACAGCACCAGAGTTGGTAAGGTCATAGTCTGCTTCGTCACCGTCTGTAGCTAAGTCACCTTTGGCAACGGTGTCTAGCGTAATCGTGTTGCTAGTGTATGTGACATCGGATGGTATGGCATCGGTTATAACCACACTATCTGCGCTTGTCGACGCGTTTGTGTCGTTGCTTACCGTAATCGTATAGCGTATTGTTGCACCCGGAATTCTCTTCGGATAGGAGGATCCATTGAATGGATCACTGACAACCGCAGAGGTCTTTTGAACTGTTAAGACCGCCGTTGCCACAATGTAGTCGTCCTGGCTGGAGTGCTCTCCGTCCCGATCGGTATCATTGGTGGTATCGGTTCCTTCTCCGTCAGCGAAGACCACATCAACCGAGCCCGCTGTATCAGGATCCGTTGTTTCCGCAGTTTGTGTGCCCAAACTACTAACGCCGCCAGCATCGTGCGTAGTAGCACGTAGATGACAAGAAGCAAGGTCATCATCGATCTGGCTTAGCGGTACGTTACCAACAACATATACAATTATGGAATTGTCGGTGGTAATTGTGGAGGCAGGCAATTCATCAATGAATGTGGCGAAATCTTCTCCAGATTGATAACCTGGCGTCGCACCACTCTCGACGTATACTGAAGTTCCCGTCATGTCAAAGTTATCCGGTCCGCTAAAGGCACCTGCTCCCCCCACCACCTGTACAGGGGTTAAGGTATAATCCTGGATCGTGTTACCCGTGTTATCTACCCTAAACGTGAGCACTTGCGCGGTAGCCCCTGGAGCAACTTGAACTGCTGCGGTATCAATGGTTGAAACCGTTAAGTCAACCTTATTATCAACCACGAACTCGGTGGCTAACGTCGCAAGGTCGTCTGTGAGATTCAACGTGGGATCGTTATTTCCATCTGGCGAACTGTAAATGTCATCCTGAGATACACCACCAACTTGGTAGTTAACGAGAGCAACATTCTGGACGTTTGTTCCAGAGGCGGTTCCTAACGCCGCTGCCTTCTGGGACAACCCGACCATTAAGGCCAGGCCGCACACTAAGGCAAACCCTTTGGTTAATAAATTATATTTTTTCATTGATTATTTCCTTTTTTGGAATGTTGTTTTATTTCGTTTTAATTAATTAAAGATATTTATCGCCTATGCTTTACCGTCTGAAAGGGTTCAGTATAAGGCATTAATACATGGTTATGAAAAATTTATAATTATAAGTAGTTAGCGAAGTTCGGCCCGATAGGATACTTCACCCATCTTGCCAGCCTCCAGCTCATCAATGAGGGTCCAACGAATGTGTGTGTAATCCTTTGCTGTCGCAAGTCGCGGATTTTCATCTTCGTCGGTAACCGTCAAGTTTTCCGGTCTATCGAACGACTTACCGTCGTCGACAGAGAAAACAATCTCAGTGCTGTCACCATTTGCCGTCCCGGCTACGTAGTGCATATTGTCCGGTACCGGATTGTTGATGACAACCGCATCCGCATTTTCGCCTCCAACATTTCGATACTCAATAGTGTAGACGACATGTTCACCTGGGACGACAGTTTTTGCCTCCTCACGTTTAATCTCCTTTTCACCCTTTTCATTCTCCACAACAATTTCTTGTTGGGCCACCATTTTTAGCTCAATGCTACCCTTTTCCTGGGCCATTGCGGTCGGGGTCCAAGTTAAGGCCACTATTGTCATTAATGATGCCATGGTAGTCAATTTCTCTAAGCATTTCATGATGTTTTCCATTTTTTGGGGTTCTTATTGTTTTGGAGTGGTTGGACGCAGGTTCTAAAATCAACCTGCGTCCAACTTTGCTGGGTGGCAATATTTAGTTGATCGTAACCGCAAACGTGATGGTTTGAATGCCTTGGGTTGCAGTCAGGCTACCCAGATCAACTGTGACAGTATTTGCTGTAGTTTGGCCGACGTCACCTTCATCATCAGCGGTTACATCGTCGGTAAGCTGCACAAGGCCGTTACCATCATTTTTATCTAAAAAGAGGGTATCATCGGTATACGCCGTATTCCCTGGAATTTCATCGGTGAAGACAACGTTATCGGCTGTACCGGTACCAGAAGTTACTTCAACCTCAATGGTGTAGTTCATAGTTCCACCGGGCATCGCGATCGTGGTTGGGTTGCCGGTAAACGGATCAATGATTTCAACAGATTTACGCACGTCAATTTCAACACTGGAAACAAGATAGGTGCCGAGAGCTTCATCTTGCCCCTGGGAGTTACCGACAATAGCCTCTGTACCTGCGTCTCCTTCATTCACGCTTGGGGAAGTGATCGCTGTACCCGGTGTTACGAAACCTGGAGTAATGGCAGGATCATTGAAAGCAAGCAGTGAAGTTGCGGTCAACTCCGTGTCGCCCGTATCTCCTTCGTCCAAGGGATTACCGCCGCTCGTTGTCGGAATGCTGTTCGTTACGTGAATGATCACGAAATCGTCTGCATTAAGATTGGGATCATTGGTACCAGAGACATACTGAGCATCATCTGCTGGAACATAGACACCGTCACCATTGTCAATATAGATCATCGGTGATGTGGGATTAAAATCATCCCCCCCCACGGTGCTTGAGACGGTTAAACGGAATGTTTCGTTGCCGTTACCAATATTATCAACTCGGAATGTTCTTACTCGATCCGCGTCACCGGGGTTAACTTGCAGCGCCGAGGCATCCTGGGATGTAACCGTCACATCCAAAATCTCGGCCACGGTGACAGTTTCTGGATTTGAATCTGCTGTTAAGCCGCTCACACTGCCGACATCGTAAGT
The DNA here is from genome assembly GCA_035593235.1 of Phascolosoma agassizii. Taxonomy (NCBI): domain Eukaryota; kingdom Metazoa; phylum Annelida; class Sipuncula; order Phascolosomatiformes; family Phascolosomatidae; genus Phascolosoma; species Phascolosoma agassizii. The sequence continues at coordinate 5,050 of JAVJHY010523995.1, read as the reverse complement.
GATGCTAGCAGTATTCGTGATGGCGGTACCCGCCGGTGTTCCAATGGCTAAGGCGTTGGTGCCACCGATTACGACTGCAATGATCATGAGGTAAATAAATTTTACTGTCCGATTCATTTTGCTCATTTCCTTTTTATAAAAATTTTATCGTTTTTTGCTTTTAGTGGTTATTCGTTTTTTTAATGAAATTATGGTTAAATGTGTAACAACGCGGTTCAATTAATCTTGCCGTTACATTGTAGCTTTCTCCTTGTTGATAATTAGCTGATATCTTTGAAATGAGTAAAGACTCGTTTTAGATCATAATTATTGCAACGATTTCCCCTCCCTTTCTCGGTTTTTAGTTTAAGGTTCATAGAATTGTAAGTTTTGTATTGTTTGAATATCTAGCGAATTATATGCCAAGGTATTTATTTTTCGTTTTTCATAGCTTGTAACCAATTAATTAAGAGATGATTGTGAATTAATTCTTATAAAATTCGCAGATGCGAATAAAAATACTGACGCCGGAACATCGATAAAAAGCGGTATTACTACCACCAAATTAGAGTGATTGTGGTTAGTTTTGGTAAATATGAAAACATTAACTTCTTTTGATTCAGCAAGTTGCATATAAAACTTAGTGGAAGTAAATTTGCCACTCAATTGCTGGATAAATAAAAAAATCACAGATGTTTTTAGTACGCAAAAACCATATTCATTCCGTTTTGCGGTTGTATAAAGAAGGTTTTTTTTCAAAATTTCCACTGAGTTATTTGCCTATAAATGATACTATATTTCAATTGATAATATTTACAGCAATATATATACCCATATCACTATTTTTTATTTAAAATGCTATAATCAAATTAATTGTAAATAAATAAACCAGAGAAAAAGACAAGTAAATATTTGTAAAAAATCAAACCATAGGTAAATAGTAATGCTAAATTGGCTGCATAATAATACCTTTTTCGAATATAAGGTAGTAAATCGGCTAGAGAATGGAAGTTATGGTTGATCGTGGACCAAGTTTTTGGTGAGACTTTGATTAGTTGGAGGATATGGAAAGCGAATAATGTGAAAATATATTTATAGGGAAATAAATTCACATAAAATAATTGTATTATACGAATATTTTCCTGTGACTTATTATATTTTTCCATCTTTCTATCCCTACCATTCTTAATGCGTAGATACTAACGCATGAGAAAGACGATCTAAGATTATCCCTCAGTTCCCAGAACGTATTTTTATCCTGAGAATTTCCCAAGGAAACCAAGAGGATTCAGCAAAGAAACCCTAGCGGACATTTAGTACCCCTTGCCAAAATCCTTGGGTTTGTCTTCTCAATAAGTTGGCGGACTTTCTTTAAGGTCAGCAACAGCCCCATGAAAGGTGAAATCAAACGCCACTCGGGTGCGTTATCCCCTTTGTTATTACACACCCCTTTATTAAAGCCCAACATCGAAGGGCTAAATACCGTATAATGAATCAGATGTATTATTTTTTCTATACTGAAAATAAGGAAAAACAAAGATCATTTTTATTGAGAATATTGGTAAACCTTGGTTGGACCAATTCCCGTGGAAAATAAGTCTAAAAATGTGGTGTTAATTGGTTCCGCGACTTTTGACATTCCCGCGACTGCAGCAAAGCACTCTCTCAAACCCGTGGGTTCAGCTTCCGAGTTTGATAAAATTTTCAGCCTAGAGGGACACATTCTCCCTCTAAAGACTATCCTAAATAAAATTTTTGTAATTAGCTCTTTTATACGAGCTATTAAAAAACTTTCTAAATCTTTAAAATGAGGCATCTATTCGAGTTGAGCCCGATAAAAAACGGTTCCTACTTCTCCAGGTTTCACTGAAGTCGTCAGTGTCCACCGAACATTCGTATAATCCTTCGCTGTGGCCGGTCGTTCATTTCCTTCTTCGTCTTCCACTTTTAGATTTTCTGGTGTATCGAAGTTTTTGCCATTATCGATAGAAAATACGATATCCGCGTTCTCCCCGCCGGCACTAGCGGGAACATAATGCATATTTTCCGGAATAGGGTTGTTAATTATCACAGAATCCGCCGGTTCTTCCCCGACATTTTTGTACTCCACCGTGTAAATCACATGATCGCCAGGAACAACCGTTGTAGCCGCCTCGCGTTTAACTTCTTTTTCCCCTTGTTCGTTTTCGACAACGACCTCTTTTTGTGCTATCATCTTCAACTCAATGCTACCTTGTTCTTGTGCAGCCGATGTCAGGCTAAGAAGAGACAGCATTAAAATTCCTACTCTGGACGCGGTTATGGTGCAATGTTTCCTTTTCATAATAACATCCTTTCTATTGGCTCATTTTTTTAATATTGGGTTCTGTTAACCGGTTTAAATTTCAGGAGAGTGGGTTAAATTCTACTTTACTTACACAGGCCCAAGTTTGCCTATTTCATCCCCCTAGCTTTAAGAGTGTTATAAGAAAACATTGGTGCCTAAAAAATGCGCTAAGACAGAAATACCCGAACTCCTGAAATTTATTTTAACACGCTGCAGGCGACAATCAAATTAATTTTTAATAATATTATCCCATTTTCTATTCTAATTAGTTCTACTTTGTTAGGTTACCATGGATGAGGTGTTCTGAGAGCTTGGGTTTTCGTCTTTGCTATTTCCTGTGGCATATCCCTAGCGATCTGTCGAGGACTATCACGAAATCGAAGGGCGCAAGACATCGAAGTCAGATGGCCATGTTTAACCTAACCAAGTAAAATTAGAAAGGATTCTTGAAATACTTAAATGATTCTCCGGTATGACTTTCAGAGTCGATTATTCACCATCCGGATACAAAATTTCATCTCTTTACATAAAAAGTCGCAAAAATTTTAACTACTTGTCTCAAATTTGAACCAAAACCACTGCAAATTGAGATTTTTAGCGCTATACCAAAAATCTCACAGAAACTAGGATAAGTAAATTGCTTTCCTAATATCCCGAATGATATTGAGAAACCATGAGGCCTTTTAGCACTATTTATGCGCGTTTCTGGGAACTCAGCAGTTCCTGATATTTCATGTGCCTTAGTTTTGGCTTAACCACAATTTATTAAACCTCATTTTGCCAGGAAGCGGGTAATGTTCCCTAAACAAACTATTTCTTGTCTAAAGCATTAAAATCAGAGAGCAATTAGGCTTCTGGGTTAGAAAGGAGCAAGGATTTAGCGAATGAATCAACCTCAGGTTAAGCATCTTCCAAACATCGATTATGAGGCATTTGGACAAGAGATATTTAAACTCAAGAAACAATGCATGTCGAGCCTAAGTCGACGTGATTATCATCATTTGTGCAAAATTATCTGGGTCAACCGAATTTTTACTTTTATCGGCTATTCGACCGCTTGGATTTTTCCTAATCCGCTAAGCGCATATTTCATAAGTCAAGGGATATTTGGCCGTTGGCTGATTATGCATCACGTTGGACACGGCGGATACGATCAAGTTCCGGGTATACCTCAGCGGTATACTAGTAAATATTTTGCACAAGGCTGGCGCCGATTCATCGACTGGTTTGACTGGATTTGGCCGCAGGCTTGGAATTATGAGCATAACATACTTCACCATTTCAATACCGGAGAACATAAGGACCCGGATATTGTCGAAGATCATGCTGAATTTTTACGGAAAAATAACTACCCTCTTTTTTTAAAATACCTCGTTATAGCGATCACATCGGTAACTTGGAAATTTACCTATTATGCCCCCAATACACTCCTCGCCATGGAGAGGAAAGGGATTTCCTCAAATAGTTCTAGCCTGCTAAAGATTATTTGGGACAATGGTTTTGATCTTTCCAATCCCCGTGTCCGAAAACTCTGGATGGTTTGCTATGTTCCCTATTTAGTGGTGGGCTTTGGCATTATACCGATGTTGTTCCTCCTGATTGGAGAAAAGGCCGCTGTTTTTGTTCTAATAAATAGAATTATTGCGGAATTAATGACTAATTTCCATTCCTTCTTAGTGATCGGACCGAATCATACTGGCGAGGATATTTATCGCTTTAACTACCATTTTCGTGGGAAAGGTGAGTTTGCGGTAAATCAGGTGATTTCGTCTTGTAATTATCGAGGGGGAACAGAAGTAATCGATTATTTGCAAATATGGCTAAATTATCAAATTGAACACCATCTTTTCCCTCGGTTACCCATGTTGAAATATCGAGAAATTCAGCCAAAGGTAAAACAGATATGTCAGCTGTTTAATGTTCCGTATGTACAAGAAAGTATTTTTTCACGATTTCAAAAAACGATTAAGATCATGGTCGGAACAACAGATATGCTTTGGCTAAAACAAGGAACAAAATTAGGTGAAAAGCAAGATATGCTGTCTCTAAGTGTAGTGACGGATGAATCATCGGTCAAAGGAAAAGACCTGAAAGTAATATAGGTAACCGTAAATTCTATGGAAACGTATTTCGCGGTATATTGATATGGAGCTAAATGACGGTCGAGGTAAAATAAAATTAAGCACGATTGCTCGGCGCGATGATAAAATATAATGGAGATAAACAAGATGGAAGAAAAACCTTCAAACATAGCGAATGTAACGGACTTTGAGGCTGACGTAGCTCAAGCAACCGGACTAGTTCTGGTTGATTTTTGGGCAGAATGGTGCGGACCCTGCAAGATGATCGCGCCGGTTTTAAAAGAAATCGCGAAGGAGAAAGCTGGCACAATAAAAATTATCAAGGTAAACGTGGATGAACATCCGGATTTAGCCCAACGTTTTGGAATAAGTGCCATCCCCACTCTACATTTTTTCAAGGACGGTAAGGTCGTAGAGACGTTGTTCGGGGTAACGCCTAAGCAGGAAATCATAAATAAAATCGATGCACTCAACCCATAGTTTTTTGACTTCAAGCATGAAAAGGTCAGCTTAAGTACTTAGCCAAAATTAATGATATATTTTTTGCCGTAATATCTGATAATTTTTTCTACATATGCAACCAGATTTGTCCAGCTGGTGTAAGCCTTGAAGTCGATCCATTCATACTTCATAAATCTCCATAAGATTTCAATAATATTGAGTT